>VXAX01004959.1:394646-410468 GCA_013399835.1 Leptocoma aspasia
ACACACAGAGCTGTGAGTGATGGGACCCTCACACACACACACACAGAGCTGTGAGTGATGGACCCTCACACACACACACACACAGACACACACAGAGCTGTGAGTGATGGACCCTCACACACAGACACACACAGAGCTGTGAGTGATGGACCCTCACACACACACACACACACACCTGTGTGCACTAAGGCCCCCACTTTCACCTGCTCAGCGCTTGCCTGCCCCACCCACTTCTGGAAGGTTCGGAGTAGGCAGCGAGTGCCGGCACGGGTGTCTTTGGCTTCATATCCCTGCATGGAGCTTCTAATATGAGTGCTGAAGGTATGTTTCAGTGACCTGGTGGTGGGATCCTGCTGTCCTTGCCGCTGGAATCCCGCCATTTTGTCCATTGGAATTCCACCCTTTTGGCTGCCAGAGTCCTGCCGTGCTGAGGGGAAGCCGGGCGGGCAGGGCGGGCATCTAAAACCACCCACAGTCATGAATTTTCTGCTTTATTATCTACTTGGAGATGTTTTTTCTCTTTTGAAACCCGGGAGCTTTGTTGGCCTTGCTGCTTTAAGCGCTAACTTCGTGCAGCATAAGTTCTAAAATAGCAATCTGTGAGGCAACAACAGAAAACAATATGTTCAGAGGTTTTTCTCTTGAGTTACAGTATTTTCAGTCTCAGTTCTTGGAGACAAAACGGCATCCATTGAGGTGAAGGAGTGTGGCTCAGCAGTGGTGAGGGAGAAACAGCCCGGTGTGGGGTGGTGTTTGGGCTGCTACTGGGGCTTAGTTTTTACACATTGTCCTTGAGTTTAAAGCTGTCTGGGGATGGAGTGTTACAGTAATCCTCTGCTTATCACTTTTTCAAGTCATGTTGAGTGGAAGCAGGACAACAATGCACTAACCATCTTTCCCAAAGGTTGGAAGGAGCCACTTGGTTTGGAGAGAGATTCCAGGAGTACTGCAAGAGAGAATTAACTTCCGATAAGCTTTGGAAGTGGGGTTGGTTTTCTTTCTGAAAAGCCGCTACTTTAAAATAATTCTTTCATCACAAATGATGTTGTTCTTGTGTGAAGTGTGAGGGCTTGGTGGTTCTACGCTACATAAACTGTCTTAGGCTCTGACTTGCTCTCTTCAGTAAATTTCTTCTTTTAGACTGGGAGATGGACCTGTACTTGCTTGGGGAAGGCTTTCAGAGTGCTGGGTTACAGATACTGCCACTGGCAGAATATTGAAAGCTGGATGATCTTTTTTCCTTTTTTTGTGGAATATTTGACTAATGAGTAATAAGAAAATGTATAAGGATGTATTCATTCCTATGTTTGTGTCTTGCCGGTGCTTTATAGACAAAAAAGACCTGAAATTTTGAGTATTCTATTGACAGTTTATTTTGTGTGTTGTATGTTTCTCTTTATTACTGAAGTGCAAGAAATGGAGGGTTTCATGCAGTTTTGAGAACTGTTTAATCCATCTTTACTGAGTTCCACTGGTGATAGATGTTGATCAAATCTTGCTACTGCCAGACAGGGGCAGTTAATTAATCTGTTTATCAGCACTTGTGCATACCTCGTTCCTTCAAGAGCTGTGTATTCTGGCAGGGAGTTGTGATTACTCCTTCTCTTGATTGTTTTAAGGAATTGGCTAATTCTGTGCATGACTGGTATCCTCTTGCTGCATGGATAACTGCTGTCTTATTTGCCATGTTTTGAGGCTGAGATAAAGAAAAATAGAAGGTTACGTGATTACAGAATTGGAATAGCCACTTTATCCTTTTGAAAACCCTGCTTTCTTCTGGTTTAATATACAGCATGCTTCTAGAAAGCCCCCTGTTGCCAACACTCCAGTAAATGGTGCTGAGGCGGAGTTTTCATCAAGTAGTTCAGCTTTGGAGCTTTCACTTGCTGTTACATTTGGCCTGTGGAAGGAGCTTTCTTCAGGGATCAGAGGCCACTTCACAGTTACTGCAGTGGATTAAGTCTGGTGCTAGTGCAGATGGGACACTTTTTGGAGAGACCATTAGTGAGACACAGGTCACAGCTACAGGCAGATTCTGTTTTACTGGAGTCTTCGGCTAGCTTGCCAGAGCATGAGTATAATACAAATATAGTGTTTTTTCTTGATTGTAACTAGAGCTCAGAGTCTAGAGACCTGAATTCTTTAAATGTAACTGTGACCTAAAGCAGTGAGAGATAGCTTTGTGGGGCTCTGCGTCAGGCCTGACACCTTTATTGAAAAGGAAATGGTTTCTGGAATTTTACTGGGCAGAATTCTCCCTTACATGTGTGCTGTGTTTGTCTCAAAGTGTGTGTATTATCTATTTTCATTTTGGTTGAGGCCCAATTCATCAAGGCAATCTCCTAGATGAACTTGCAATAGATAGGACTTGTCTGAACACATGGAACTTGAAATAAACCAGTTGCAGTTATGTCATTAGGAAAAAAAAAAAACCAACTCCACAACAAAACTCAACCATCTAGTCCATGGGTATTTATATATGCTTTATTAATTACACAATCAGAATATTAGACATGCTTGGTAGAAAACAGTTGAAGTTACATAATACTCTGAGGAGTTTGAACCATCTTAACCAGTTGGTTACCAAGCAGTTGGTTGGTAACACCTGGAGGGGCAGTGATAAGCCTCAGGTGTAGCAAGTTGAGCTAATTTAATCAAATTAGCAGTGGGTTAGGCAGTAATGTAGTACTGGGTAATTCAGCTCTGCAGAAAAAAATGGAAGGAAATGGAGACAGGCAAAATTAAGAAAAGTGCAAAAGAAACCAAAAGGAGAGTGAAGAAGCTTGCAGGTGTATAGTCACCTACTGTAGTTAAATTAGCAGATTCAAGAGTCTTTCTGAAAGAGTGGAAGGTGGAAAGCTAAAAGAGGCAGGGAAAGCAGCATAACAGATGTTAAATCCATGTTTGGGTAGAGTTTTTAAGATTTTTCTCCACAAAAGTAAAAGCTCATGAAAGGTAAGAGTGTAACTTTTGACCTGAGGTATAACTACTTGACTTGATCTGGAAAGAAATTAAGTTTTATGGTAGAAAATGGATTGGAAAACAAGCAACATTGTGATACTACTTTATTGCCCACTGGAGGTATGTTTTTAGTCCACAGAAATGTGTTTTTTCACTATAAACAAATACTGTAGTGTATGTAAGTTTTATTAAGCCCATAAAAATGCACATAGTAATCATAAATGCATATAAAAATGCAGCAATGACTGGAAGACGTACATACATCAGTGTAGCCTTTTCCTTGAAAAAGTATAGCGTCATTATTTAATGTTGACCTTTGTAGTTTTTTCATGGCTCTTTTTTGTATGAACAGTCATTTTCCTCAAGAGACTTCTTAAGGCTTCATGAATGAAGCTAGTGGTAGAAACTGAGAACACATAAAAAACCTGTAGAAGATATTTTTGTATACCACAAAATTAGAAGCAGAAAATACATGAGTACATTTTTTCATTTATGGTTTGAAGAGAGCAGGCTAACAGTTATAATCAGTTTACACAGAGTATATAATTTATATTGAAAGCTATATTGACTGCTGTAATGCTGGAATTCAAATGTTATTCCTCAGCTCAATATTCAGTTGCTCTCCTACAAAAGAAATATCGTCTGAATTGTGATTATTCAGGATTAACCTCTACCTCAGTGGATTGATTACTGGGCTGTTTTTGTGTCCATTTGTGCACTGCCCTCCTTAGGCCTTTTTAACTCCCTGCCAGTGCCAGGGAGAATTGATATACACGTTGAAGTGACACTGTATCTGGTTAGTGTTCCTTAGAGGTGTGTATAAGAAATACTTTTGCTTGGTTTTGTGGAAAACCAGTAAGTTTTTCTGATATTTACTATGTGTTAAGAAAAAAGGCAAAATTACGATCAATACTTTAAACTTTCTAAAGACTGTATTTGAAATCTTAGGACACGCAAGTTCATTTTTTGTGAAATTAGAAGCATGCCAATTTTTATTTTGGAATAAATATTAATATATATAAATAAATATATAAATAAATACATTCCCCAGTATGGTACTAAGAATTTCTCTAGGGTTATCAGTGGGAAGGTTTGGGTTGTATCAGAGTATCAGATGGTTCTTTGCACTAGGCTAAAAAAATCTCCTAAGTACAGGGCTTACCATGTAGTGAAGGGCCTGGGTAACTTTAGGCTAGGCAGAGCTTTGGAAGGTCTTTCCTCAGATGAAACAGTTTCTTGACAGGAGATATTTAATACGAGCAAGAGGAGATCTTAACCAAGAAGAGAAAACAGAAGCTTTCATGGAATTAACACCTTAGTTATCCTTAGTGATTTACAGTGTGAGTTGGGACTTCAGGTAAAATAATGAAAAGAAACTGAGCTTCTATTGGTGGTGGAGCAAAAGGGATCACATCTAGAGAACATGTGGCTTCATTTTGTACAATTTATAAAGAAGAATTTAGCTAGTTAGCAGACAATCTGTTCCCAAGCAAATACTTATTTTTGGGAGTTAATGAAGTGAATTTAACTGAAAAAAATCCTTGGGGGTACATTTAATTCTTGCTGTGTAGTGTGGACAATAGATCAGCAAAGCTGTTCTCATCTGCAAATGAAACAGGTGGTGAGGCAGTGCAGTGATCATTTACTCCTCTACTACTTAAAAATCTCACTTTTGCATTTGACTTTGCATTTTGTTCTCACCCTGAAGTTAACTCTGAGCCACGATTCATTCCTGAACCACTGCATTGCATCCTTAAGTTATTGCTGGAATGTTTCTCCAGCAGGAGAAACTTTGCTGGAAGGATTTCTCTTCCTTTCCAGCAGAATCAACATAAGACCCCTCACAGGGCAGAGGCAGTCTCAGCTCTTTGCATGTGAGCTTCCACTTGCCCCGAGGCTCTGAAGGGATTGGGAACATGTCCCTGTTGTCTGTAGAAAGGATGTTGGGTTATCTCTGTTACTTTCAGCAACAGATGGCTTCCAGGAGTTGGTGTTGAGAATTGCCACGCCTTTCTGGAAATCCACTGCTAGTAATTAGTGGCTCTCCAAGGTGTTCTGCCTATAAGTGTTCTGCCTTCAAGTGTTTTCTGTTTTGTGGTAATACCCAGTGAAAACATTGGGAAATCTGAGGCTGAATGAAGCTTGAGCCTTCATCCTCTGCTAGGGGAGAGAACATTGGGGATGGACTGTGAATGCACTTGTGTGAGCATAGGCAAGGAAAAAATTGTCTTCCACCCCAAGGAAGTTTGGACAATGGAGCAAACTTGTTCATGTGTAATGTATCTCTCAGGGCCTTTAAGTGCATCTTTCTTTGCCTTTCAGTCGTTCGGAAAGAGTAGGAACTGAAAAAATCTGGACACACATTTCCAGTCGTGCTCTCTCCTAGATACACAAGTCCCATGTAATGCATAAATCAAGGCAAGCAGTATGATTTGTTGAATTCTCTTTTTAACTGAGTATATCTGCAATACAAAAATCTTACTCTTCAGCAATTTCTAGCCTGAAAAGTTGTTGGGTCACCATATGCTAAAGAGAGGAACCCCCTCCCCAATACTGAAAGGTAAACCCTCACCCAGTAGTAAAAAAACCAGTTAAAGTGCCTGTAAGAAGCTTGTGTAATAACTGCAGGAAAAAAAGAAATGTGTGTTGGCATATCTTCTGTGTACAGGTAATGGGTATCAAAAAATACACTCTTTGGTGCCTTCACAATCTAAAAATCCATCAGGCTAATGGAATATTTTATCTACCACCAGTTTTGACTTACATGCTCAGTTCAAAGTCTTATTTTCCTACTGCACCTTAATTAGTGTATTAATTGATACTGCTAAACCTCATCAAGGATGGTTTGTTCTCTGCTTGTTATGTTTTCAAGGAAAAGCTGTGTAATTGCTTTTTTAGTGTCTTAAAAATGTTGGCAGAAAATGATTGTGATTTTTTTTTTTGGTAGAGTTCTGATTTCAGTCAGACCAGACTACAAGAAAGCTTTTTATTTGCCATGACAAACTTCGATCTTCTGAAGGACAATTATTTTCTGACTGAGGGGAATCTTGGATTTTCATTTTGCAGTTTTGTTTTTGAAGTTGCAGTGTACTTGGATTTCAAGTCCCTCAACGGGAAGCTAGTTTCTCCCAGAGAATACAAAAGAAATGTAATGGATTTGTGTAGTTCATACTGCTTAGGGGAGAGACTGTGGTGTAATGAAGATTTCTCAGATTGCAAAAACTTTTCGAGATGTGTGTGATACTGATGACAGTAAGGTCTTATCCGAGCTAGGGCTTGATTTTTTCTTACGGACTACAGATGTTTACTACTGCTGAAACAGCTTGTCCTCCTTATTAGCAACATTATAGCCTCAAAAGAGACTTGAGGTTCACACGTCCTTCCTCCTTAGCTGGAAAAATTACACACGGGTGTTTTCCTCCTTCCATGTGATTTATTTGAATTACTGTGTTTTGGATTTGTATTAAGAAGATCTCTTCAAGAGCTGGTGAGGGAAGTACCAACAGTGATGGCTGAGACCATGTTAATGACTTGCAGGGATCTGAATTGTCTTTGGGTGAATAGCTGTGAGCCTCATCACCTACTGCTGAGATTGACTGAAAGCCCTTTTACTTATGCTAAAGGTACATGTGGACAAGTGCTGCTTCAATGCCAGGAGAAGAAAATTCTACCCATTTTCTCATGGAAACAGAAGTCTTATTAACATTGATCAAAATGAAAGGCAAAGGTCTAAATTTGCTGCTGGCAATGCACTGTAGTATGAACTGCAAATACGCATCCAAAATGTAACATGTGTTTATTCTAAAGTAGCCAATACTACTTTGTTTCACTTAATAGATATTTTTAAGACATCTTACGTAGATAATACAAACCTCTGCCAGTGCACTAATTTTCTCTGCTGTGAGATAGGATTAGGAGAAAGGCAAAGCAGGCTCAAAACTTCAAGAAAACATAAAGTTTATTAAGAATAACTAAAAGAAAGAAAAAAAAATTAAAAAACAAACCCTTCAGAACACTTCTCCTCCCCACAACCATTTCTTCCCACTGTCAGTGTAAAGAAGCAAAACCTAACATTTCCAGTCAGTTCATCACCTATAAAATAGTCTTTCCTCAACTCTCTCAGGGAGAGAAGTCCCTCTTGTTCTTGTTATGGAGACTTCTCCACAAGAGAAGAAAAAAACCAGTTCTCTTGTGGCTCTCAATGTCCTCACGTGCACCCACCCAGGGAAACCCTGCTTTGTGAAGTTCCTCCCATTTCCACAACCTTCCCAGAGCTGTGTTTATGGGCCGTGCCAATTTTGGGGTTTCTGGTTTAAAGATGAGCTGTTCGAAAGAGTGAAGGTTCTCATTATCTTCTCAAAGAATCATCCCTGGGAACAGAGATCATCTTCTTCTCTCCTGGGAGCACAGGATCTCCTCTTCTTCTCTGTTCAAGCTTCTCATGGGATCCCAGCTACTTCATCATCTGCTGACTCCAACATGGAGCCTCCTTGCTTAAATTGAACCTTTCATCTCCCCAACAGTCTCATGCGTTACAGAAAAAAGAGTCTTTTCCATAACCCACAAAAGGTTTTCAGCATCTCCTTATCTCTCCCATCTAGGGCTTGACTTCTTCCTCACTGACCTTGATGTCTCATGTTGCTCCTCTACATTGCCTCCGTCTGGTTCCTTTCTCTCCCTGGAGGGAGGATAGGAGCACTGAAGGGGTTAACATCTTGCCCAGGGCTGCAGGTGGTCACTTGTCCCCTGCAGCGAACTGTGGCTGCAGGAGCCGCTCTGTCTCAGCTGGTGATCTCCATGGCAGCTTCCGAGGGGCATAAAAAATCTCCCGCACCATCCCAGGGCTTCTCCTGGGAGGGGCCTGGCTGGGGGCGCGGGGGTGTGGAAATCAGCCGTCAGCCGGATGTTAACAAGGCTGGCTCCTTTCGGTCCCTGGGGCACCCCCCTTCCCCCGCTGTCTCTCTCTCCCTGCCCGGCAGCCGTGGCGGGGCTGCTGGCAAGCGCCCAGGGCGAAGGGGCCCGGCCCCCGGGAAGGGCCAGCCTGGACCCGACCTTCCTGCTGCCCACACCGAAAGAGGAAGTTCCGGATTTTCCCCACCTTTAACATGTGTGTTTCACAGAGGCGTGTCTCATGCGCATCGCTTCCGTGAAACACTCCCACTTCAGTAACTGAGAGGTAGTTCCTCACTGATCAACAGGAGCTCTGTATCACACATGTTTTGAGTGGATTCCAAGAAATGAAAGCCAGTTTTTTCTGGGAACTGCCAAATGAATTTGAAAAACCTGCAGAACCTTACGGTAAAGAGGAAAAAAAAGCTGCTGAGAGTTTTTGTGCTGGTGGAATGGCTGGCATTGCCTTTTTATTTTACCTTTGAAATGTTACTGCTTTATGCATAGAAGAGTTATTTAAATCAACAATGTTTGCACCAAGTCTTGTAGAGTGCTTCATTTTACATAGGTGGTGTAGGAACAAAGTGTGAGTGAACACAGATTTAAATTAGGGATACAGAAGCACCTCAGTGACTGGGGCAAAGGAATTAAGATACTGAAGCCAATATGAATTAATTGTTGGGACCAGTAGTGAAAACTTCTGACCTGCAATCCAAAGGAAAACAACTAATTTTTTTTTTTTGTTTTGAGGAGAAGGAATGCCATCTTTTAGGGTTGTGTTTTGGTGATATAAAGTCATCTGTGGGTAGTTTAAGCTGAAGAGTCAGGACGGAAAGCATAGAATCAAACCCATTTTTTTCAGATAACTGCATTAAAAAACCAACCCATAGCAGTTTACTTCAAATTAAAGAGAATACAGTGTCAGTGCATTGATGAAAACTGGATTTCTTCAGTCTTAACCTATGTTTTTTATGTGGAAAAGATATTATCTTTTCCACATAAAAAACATAGGTTAAGACTGAAGAATTCACAATTCACTGGTTCCAGTGAATTGTGAATCCACAATTCCCTGGTATTCCAGAACAATTCACTGGTTCCCTACCCTATAATGGGTAGGGAACCAGTGAATTGTACTGGAATACCAGGAAAGTTGTATGAAGTATTTTTGTGTAGGCACAGGTGTACATGGAAGGGCCTGCATTTTAAATCTCAGCCCCTTCAGAAAGTGTTTCTTAATCTCTTCTGAATTTTCAATAGGAAAAGTAATTAATTTGTCTATGCACTGACTAATGCCTTGTAATTACTTATAATCAATTAAGTGAGAAAAATAAAAGCCGTTGGTAGTAGATAATCATTGAAATAGTAGTGGTGTCCTAAAATGTTGGCAAAGGAAGATTTGCTTTTGTTTCACAGCAGCTGAACTGTAGAAGTTGTTGTATGAGTTTTGGGTAATTCTGAAGTAACTATGGCTGTCTGTGTTTGCATTTGCAGCACTGCAGAGGTCTGGTTCTCAGGCAGGTTTTGGTCTGCATTAACACTGGAGTGCTTGTGGGCAGTACAGCTACTTCAGGGAAGGCTGTGATGGTTAACAAGGGTGGAGTAGTTTATAGAAGGACTTGATATTACTGCAGTAGGATAAAAAGATGTACTGGATCCCAGTATCCCAGCCTCTCTTGTACCTTGGTCAAACCTGTCTCTTTAAGCCTGTTGATATTCAGTTGCAGTGACATACCTTTTTCTTCATCCATTTAAACTTGTGGAGCATTGATGAAGAGATTTTTACTTCAAAGGAAGCTGTATCTCTATGGTGTATGTTATAATAGAAGATAGATTTGTTCTTTCACAGATTTCAAGTTTCCATATATGTTGTCACTGTTGGTGGCACTGTATATGCTATATGATATGATCATTTCAATTGAAAACCATACCACTAATTAAGAGAATAATTTGTGGATAGCTCAGGGCAGAAATTACTTTGTGCTTAATTACAACAAGTCAAGATAAATTTGAACTTTAAGGTCTTAAAAGTGTTATTTGAACTTTAAGGTCTTAAAAGTAAGTTCAAAAGAACAGTGTAAAAGCTGGTTATAGTTTGAAGGGCTCTGAAAAATTAAGGGACAAGATCACAAGCAATCTGCTGAAACCTTAAGCTCTCACTTTGAAATTTCCTCCTATTTTCTAAACACCACTCTGCAGCTATTACCTGCTGAGCCTAAATTGGGGTGAGGTCATAAGACTTCTCATCACTGTCATCTCTTTCTACAGCTTTTTCTCTCCTGCAGTGTTTCTTTGTTCAAAAACATTCTTTGACAAAATATTTTTCCCCCAAAATGAAGGCTTTCTAGCACAGGTGTTTTTTGGCAAGTTTGAAGTCTGAGCAGGAATACTTGCTTACAAGGCTGTTTGCTTATTTAAGTTTGCTTATTTATTTAAGGTTGCCAATCTCGCTTGTTCGTTGTCAACAAATGAAGATGGAACGAAAATTGTCCAAATGGCAGCTAATCACATCGAGACTTTGTGCCCACAGGTAGGACTTGTTCCTTCTCCCTGCAGTGCACTCAGCATACCCTACGCTGTAGTCACACAATGCAAATGTTTAATTGTGTTCCTTCAGTCTAAGTTCACATTCCGTTTACACGGCTCAGCGCAGCGAATGAGGACCGAATGATAAATGCAAATACTTAGGTAATCTGTTCATTTTCTCTGTGGTTAACATGGGAATGGTTAATGGTCTGTATTGGTTGGGAGTTCTTAAAAACTGCAATTGCAAAAATGTGCTGCTCTGCTTCTGAAACACCTGATTGAATGAACATTGTAATGTGAAAATTTTGGGATAATTTACTCTTAAAAACCAGTACCTATTTTGACCTTTAACTTGAAAGACTCACCACTTGATTTGGTTTTTGTGTAAGTGAACAGTAAGGTATGAATTCTTCTGATTATCACCAGTTTGAAAGCTTGAACTTTGATCTTAAGGAAATGAATGGAAAAAATGGAGAATGCATGACACAGCTACAGATACACTTTTTCTAAGATACTAAGTACCAAAAATGAGTTCACTTTGTCATGTTCAGAGTTAGAGAGATATAAAAACTTCTGCATAGATCTTCCAGAGCAAAGATTTTACTGATTTCCTCTGAATCTGATCTGTGTTGCAGCCTTGAGGCTGAATAATTTCAAGATCATTAGTTCTTTGAAGAACACTGTAGTTTACATAGTGGCATAAGTATTGAGGTAATGTAGTTGAAATAAAAGTTGAAGAGAATATTAATATGTTCAATAGCTAGCTTGAGCAGTCCATTTTATGCCTGTTGAATAAATGCAAGTCTTGGAGAAATGAAAAATTTCTGTCAAGGAAATGTGATATTCTGAAATGTCACAAATCAATGTTTTCTCTTGAATAATTCAGTTTCAATGCATGTTTTTAAAACTTGAAGAGTTCTGTGTTTCACATCACACGCCAATGGGATTTAATGTGTTACTGGATTTGTAAGAAGGCTTCTTCCAGCTTCTTTGTTTCTTCAGGGGTCAGGTGCACTTTCATAATGGATTATTATGCATCCAGATGCAGCTTTTTATTTGAAATTGAAACCTCCATATCTGATACCAGAAACTCCTAAAATCTAATTTTGACTAAAATACTGTTTTTTCTTCACAGCCATTTGAGTTTCTAGGCTTTTAATTTCCTATAGTAAAATGAAAGTTGCTTGGGTTTATTTCTTCCCTTTTTGTTGAACTTCAAGGTAAACTGGGGTGAATTAGTTGATGATTATAGATCTGACTAAAAAGAGAATGTGGAACACACATGATAAGATTGTGTTACTACTAATGGTGTGTTCATTGTGCAGGATTTGCTGCTTTCTTAGATAAGGACCATGTCTTGTGAAAGCAATTTGCACTTTACTGCAGTTAGAAATAGCAGATTAAGGCTCCTGCATTTTTTCAGTACACCAGATGATGCCATGTCATTTAAAAACATTCCATAGGGAAAATAATTATCTCTTAAATTACCTGTGAAGCATATCAGTTAGAGTTCAGAACAGGGAAATTCACATGCAGAACTCCCCAACGCTCTTAAATCTTCATAGTGAAAAGAAAGGTATTTTATATGCTTTGCAAAATATTTCTTGAAGGAGAGCATGGTACAGATTGAAATCTGATATAGTAGAAATAACATAGAGCCTCCCCATTCCAAATGCCCCAAAAAGTACCAACCAAAGAAACCTCCTAGCATTTACAGAAAACACCTTGGAGTCTTGGGAGTTTTGCAGGTTTGACAGCAAAACTTCCTATGGAGCACCGAGGAAAAGGCAGCTACAGAACTGTTAAACACTGGAGGAGAGCCTTTTGGCTTTTGTTACCTTAATCATACTCTGGGTGAAATTTAGAGGGATGATTCTGAACCCTCTTTTTGTTTGTTTTCTCAAGTGAAATTATTATCAAATATTTTGACTGTTCAACAAATGAAATAAGCTGGGCATTTATATTAGAGCCAGTGCAAAACACATAACAATCCTGGAATGTTATGAATGTTTCATGAGAAATTAATTTACTGTTAAATTGGTAATAATAGAAAAAAAACCAAAAAAGAGCTGGTTGCATATGATTTGATGAAGAATTATTTCTGTTCATATAACTCACTTTTGCTTGACAGAATTGGGTGTTGTCAGGTAGGTAAGATGTCCAGTGCTGTTGGATTTGGCTTTTTTTGACTTAGAGATGGGGTAACTGAGAGGTGTTTCAAAAACTTGTTATTTTATTTTTTTAGTTTTATATGAAGGGTGAGATAATATAGATGTTACAATTTATGCTATTATAATTAGAAGCTGACTGATTTTTAATTATAAGGTACTGTAAGATTTTTTTTGGCTTATTAGTTTTTTGTTACACTATGTTGTAGATACTTTAAAGCTAGTTATTTAAATTAATTTTTGTGGGTTTTGTTATAATGTATTTTTAAATAATTCTATTTTTTTAAGTACTTAGTCTTATTTGTAAGGCTATTTTTTGAAATTTTTTTAGCTCTTTTAATAATATTTCTCTTATGGTATTTTTAAGTTAGTATTTTTTATCTTAAGGCTTGCATACAGATGTATACTATGTGGGTTTTTATTAGGTTTTGAGAATTTTTATAAATCTGTTTTTTACATTTCTCTTTCTCTCTTGGACAGAAAAACTTTTTTGATGGCTTTGTTTATTATTTGTTGTGTACAGTGAAGTACACAAGGTATTATTACTAACATTGTTATTAAAATAATGTCTGTAAGCTTATTTTGTAAAGCTCTTCTAGTTAAGGTGTAAAACTCTTTTAAACAAGTCGTTTAATTATGATTTATTGTTTGTTTTAATTTGGTTTGTTAAATTTTTTAGTTTTTGAAGTTATTTGTGGATGGATACTGAATAGTTAGATAAGTTTATATAACACAAACTTGGAAAATTTTTAAAACTATGCTTATGTGTTGGTAAAAGAAAATTGATTGTGGTTTTGGTTTGTAAGGTTGTATGTTTGATAGTATTAATATTTGTCATTATTTTACTAATTGTAATGGAAGCAGTATTACCTTTTGTTTAGTTAACACTTTAATTGGTTTAATTGTTTTAATGTTTTACTTGAGGTAATTTGAGGTAGAAATAAAGTTGATGTGACTTGTTTTGTAGGGTTCTAGGGTTTGAAATGGTTATTATAATTTTATTTATAATGATAGGTAAATTTTTTTCTGGGTTTTTTGATGGTTTTTTAATATTAGGTATTATTACAATGAGTTGTTTGATGTTACCTGGGTTACTTTTAATTTTTGAGAGAATGTCTTATTAGGCTTTATTTTTACAAATGAGCTAATATTTTTTTGGTAATTGTTGTGGGGACTTATTTAGGTTAGTAATTTTACTTTTGGGGGTATTGGGGTAGTAAAATTGTACTATAAGTTTGAGGTTTTGTACATAGGATGATGGGGAGTAGCATTTAATTGTGGATTTTTTTGGTATTGAAACTTAGCACAAAATTTTATTGTTAATGAACTAAAAATTTTTAGTTTTTGAGGTTTAGAAGGTGTTTTAAAAAGATTAGGGGCTTAATGACACTAATTGGTTGTGGGATTGGTTTTGTTGGTAGCTTTATGTTAATATTTGTTATGATTGGGTATTCTTTGGTTGGTACTGGTATACTGACTAAACAGGTTGTAAAGGGTTTGTATTGGTTAAACATATGGTGTGTGAGCCTGTTGACTTGGCTAAAGCAACTTTAAGCATTTGGTTTTGGTTAATCTATAGGTATATTTCTACTGTAAAGGTAAGTAAGTAAAACTAATAAGTGGTAATATATTTGATTAAACTTCCTGTTCTCGTTTAGTTGCTTTTTGGTAAAAGCTTTTTTACATATTTTAATTTTTAAGTAAGCTTTTTAGCATTTTTTTGGGGACTGGCTAATTATAAGGTACTAAGTTGTCTTTTAAACATCTAATTTTTACATATTTGGATATCTTAGGATTCTTCTTAACGCAACGGACACTACGCTTTTGCTAAAAGAGCTCTGTGATATTAACAATTTTCACAGCTCAAACATGAACATAAAACTCAAGATCTGTGCTTTTGGCAGGTTGAACAGGGAAGGTCTGGCATGAGCTGTAGTTTTTTGTGTGGCTTTCTGCGTGCTCGCTTCCCTGCTCCTGGGACTGCCGGCGACAGCCTGAGCCTGATAGGGTTTTACCCTTTCTGTGGGACTTACTTAGGTTTTGCACTTGTGGAAATACAAGCATAACTTTTGCTCTAAGTTACTAGTGGAAGTGGTCTTTTAATTCATTCTGTCCCATGGTTTTCGATTAAAACGGGGGGATTTTTTTTCGATTTTGCTTTTGTGTTATTTGAAAAGTGCTTAAAAATTGGAGGATTAGGATCTGCAAATGAGGTATTCAAAAAATTAAAGATATATAAAGCTTTGCTCAACCTCATCTGAAGTGTTGCTTGGGCCACTTTTCTTTTTTTGTTGATCTAAAATGTGTTTTAGAGTGTAGTGTGTTTTTTTAGTAATGGTTTGATTTGTGGGGAAAAAGGGAATTTTAAAAGCGTGATGAATACTTTCATTTATTAAAAATGTGGTTGATTTTTAAGCTGTGTATGTGGGGTTATTGTTTATTTTTATTTTTTGGGTATACTTAATGAAGTAAAAGCTTGTAGAAAATGTTGGTAAGTATGACTGGTTGTTTTTTCTGTGTGTTAGAAGTAAAAACTGTACCTGAAAAAGTATTAATAGATACACGAATATTTTTTTATTTTTTTAAAAGATGGGTATTTGGTAATATTTGTTATAGTTGTAAATTTTGTGATTTTTGAGGGTTAATAGTTTTTGTAGAAATAGGAGGTTGTATAAGTTGATAGTTAGGGTAACTTCTAATAATAGTTTTTGTTTGATTTTTGGAGATGTGAAGTATTTGTAAAAGTGTTTGTGTATTTTGATGGAAAAAGGTATGACTTAGTTTTGTTTGTTTGAAAATGTTTGGTAAAGTGTTTGTAATAACTATTGTTAGTTTGTTCGGCTTTGTATTTTTTTTTTGTTAGGAATTTTGGAAGTGAAAAGTGTGTTTTAAAATGAGCATTATTGGTTAGTTTTGTATTGTAAAATTGTATAAAAATATGAAAATTAATGATATAAGGTATTATTACTAATATTCTTTCAAATTGATTTTAAATTTTTTAAAATAATATCAGTAACATAGAATTTGTAAATAAAAGGTTTTGGAAAGAGTTGAAGAGCTTTAATTATGGTAGTTCATTTAACAATTTGAGGAGAACTCTTTATTGTTTGAATATTTGATTTTTATTTTTTGGTTGTTTGGTTTTGTTAAATTACTACTGATGGATGTGGTATTTTATTTATTAGTGAAGAGAGTTTTAGTACTTAAAGGTTTTTTTATTTAGTATAGGGGTTTTTTTATATTTAATTTTGTTAGTATAGTGGTTTTGGTTCACCAATTT
>VXAX01004960.1:0-28228 GCA_013399835.1 Leptocoma aspasia
CCACACCCCTTGCTCCTCCCAAGCGCCAAGTTCCTCCCTTTCGTCGGGTCCCACCTTTGTCCCTCCTCCAAACTCCTCCCCCGAGGGTTGCCCCGCCCACTTGCCTCCAGCCACTTCCGGTTTCCACGTTACCGGAACCGGAAGTGGTCTTAGCCGGAAGGAAGCCATATTGGCTTTCACTGCTCCCGTGGAAAAGACCCTCTTTAAGAAGCATACAAGAGCTGTCCTCTTTCCAACTGTTGATAAAGCCCCACAAAATAAACCAAAGGTAAATTGGAGGAGAATCAAAAAAGAAGCCATCAAAGATAACAACTTAGAGATGGCCAACTTGATTGTTGCTCTGGTGGTGTTAGATGAGAATGATGATCCCCGGTGGCAGCAGTTTCCATATAATGAATTAAAGGAACTTTGCAAGGCAGCGAAAGACTATGGGCAGCAATCTCCCTATTTTAAAAACCTTTTTGAAATGACATTTGTATCCAATACTGTCACACCTTATGATATCAAGCATATAATGACTTTATTGCTTTCCCCAACTGAGCTGATGCTTTGGGAGGGAATTTGGAAAAAGCTCATTACTCCCTTGTTGAAAAAATATGAGATTGACAGCTCTGAATATAACACCTACATGGATGCTTTGATGGGAGAAGGGGAATTTAGTGCACCCGCTGACCAAGCTTTACTGCCCACCACTGTGCTAGACGATGTCAAGCTTGCCGCTNGCTCCTGAGGAAGATGGCTTTCAGGAATGCCAACAAAGAGGCCAAAAAGATACTTCAAGCCCTTCCTCAGGACCCGGAGCCGACCATCAGGCAAATGGTGCAGTGTGCCAAGCTCAGCACCATCGAGCACACAGTAGCACTCGCAGTAAGTAGAGGAGTGGGCGAAGTTTTATTGGCGCAAAATAGTAACATCAGATGTTATAACTGTGGTCAGCAAGGACATATTGCAGCGCAGTGTTGCACCCCACCATGGAACCAGAGACGACTCCCAAATCCCTCACCTCGACAAAATCAGAGAAACGAGGAGCGGAGCGTGATTCGACCCCGCGCCATGACAACAAATGGAAGGTCATTTCGCCCCAGTCTCCCTACCATCCAGGAGGCCCAATTCCCTGCCGGCACCTTTCAAAGGGTAGGGACCACTCAGAGGGACTCCGACACTTCAGGAGAACAAACCAACTAGGTAAGCGAGCCGGAATTATTTTACACTGTTCCACAGATGTCTTGTTCAAAGATTAGTCTATAACCAGAGTACCAGCTGGATTTTTAGAACCAACCGAAGATTCAATATATGTCCTGCTGGTGGGAGACAGTGAACACACACCAAATGAATTGACTGTAGTCCCTGAAGTGGTCCGAGTAGATCCCTTCCAAGAATTGACAGTTACCACCATCTGCTACCACCCACCCTTCACTTTGGGGAAAGGAATGCCTTTTGCACAATTATATGTATTGGGGGGACAAAACTACCCTAATGATGGGAATTATGATGTTTACATGACCAAAGAAATTAACATGGACAAGCCCAATTCACTTGCCGTCTAGTGTTTAAAAAACAGGCAATTTCGCTACTGGGAATGGCTGACACAGGCGCGGACATTACCATCGTCCCTCATTCTTTGTGGCCGTCCACCTGGGAGCTGGAGCGTCCATCAGGAACAGTGTCTGGAATTGGAGGAGCTGTCACCACGCTGAGGAGCCGGCATTTAATTACGGTAGAAGGACCAGAAGGTAATGTGGCAACCATAAGACCATATGTAGTTAACTGTCACCTGACATTGTGGGGCAGAGACCTCCTTTCGCAGTGGGGAGCAAGACTGGAAATTCCCCAGCCAATGTGGGATTTCTAGTAGGGGCCACTGGTGAGCGCACTACCCCACCACTTATCTGGAAGTCTAATCAACCTGTATGGGAAGACCAGTGGCCCCTCCCACAAGTTAAATTAACAGCGCTCTGCTTCCTTGTCCAAGAACAGCTTGACAAAGGTCACATTGTTCCGTCAACCAGCCCTTGGAACACCCCTGTTTTTGTAATCAAAAAACAGGGAAAGGACAGATGGAGGCTGCTTCAAGATCTTAGAAAAGTGAACGAAGTGATAGAAGATATGGATCCTCTGCAGCCTGGGATGCCCTCCCCCTCAATGTTACCAAGGGATTGGGAACTTGCTGTTCTTGACATCAAAGACTGCTTTTTTAATATACCCCTACATCCACAAGACGCTCCAAAGTTTGCCTTTTCTGTTCCTTCGTTGAATCGGCAAGCTCCCCTCCAGAGATATCACTGGACAGTTCTACCACAAGGAATGAAAAATTTGCCAGTGATATGTCAAATGTTTGTAGCTGACATCCTGCAATCCATTTGCAAAGCCTTCCCCGAAGCGATCATCCTACATTATATGGATGACATCCTGATTTGTTCTAAAGATACCACCTACCTCAGAACGGTTCTGGACAAAACTATTCACGCCATTGAACAGAGAGGATTCGACATTGCCCCGGAAAAGGTTCAACTTACTTCTCCATGGAAATATCGAGGATATTTAGTCGCAGAGCGCACCATCGTCCCACAGAGACTTCAAATTAAAAATAACCCAAAGACATTGAGAGACCTGCACCAGGTCTCTCAATGAGGATCAATCAACTGGCTGAGATCGCTTCTCGGACTGACCACAAAGGATCTGGATCCGCTCTTTAACTTACTAAAAGGGAATGACGCCCTGGATTCACCTCGGACTCTAACGCCAGAGGCAATGTGGTCACTTGAAAAGGTAACAACAGCAATTTCTACCAGGCAGGCGCATCTGTATGAGCCATCTTTACTATTTAATTTTGCTGTCCTTGGTAAGTGCCCACACTTTCATGGACTTTTATTTCAGTGGGATGAGAAAAATGTAGACCCCCTCCTAATAATAGAATGGGTCTTTTTACCTCACGTACCAACAAAAACGATTTCTACCCGTCAGGAACTCATTTCACATCTTATCATGAAAGTTAGGGCTCGCCTTCGGACCCTTGCAGGTTGCGACCCCACATGCATCTACCTACCTTTTAAATTAGCAGAATTGGAATCTCTTTTACAAACCAATGAAAATTTACAATTTGGACTAGACAGCTACCCCGGAAAGATATCTATTCATTACCCAAAGCACAAATTATTTAATGAGATGTTACATTTGGCCCCAAAATTTCTTAGAAGTAATACTCCCTTAAAAGCTATTAATATCTTTACTGATGGCTCAGGTAAAAGCCACAAATCAGTAATTGTGTGGAAAGACCCAATCACGCAGGAGTGGGAGTCTGACGTTCAGATTGTTGAAGGGTCACCACAAATAGTGGAATTGGCAGCAGTAGTAAGAGTTTTCCAGAAATTTAAACAACCTTTCAATTTGATTACAGATTCGGCCTACATAGCTGGGGTAGCTAACCAAGTGGATCATTCGTTATTAAAACAGGTAGACAATCCTCAATTATTTTACTTACTCTTGAAATTAATAACATTAATCTCCCACCGAGAGCAACCTTATTATGTGATGCATGTGCGGGCTCACACCAACCTGCCTGGACCTATTGCAGAAGGCAACCAGAGGGCAGATCATTTAGCCATGCCTGCAGGAGTCACCACTCTACCCGATGTTTTTAACCAGGCAAAAATTAGCCANACTGATCCCAATCCACCCATTCTATGACATTTTCATAATTCGACATGTATGTAATTAGATCAAAAACCTCCCGTTTTAATTAAAGATCCCCAATCAAAGCAAATTCAAGGCCCCTTCGAATTAGTTACATGGGGGAGGGGATATGCATGTGTATCTTCCCTGACAGGGCTTCGATGGATCCCAGTGAAATATGTGAAACCATACTCAACAACTGAGACCAACAACGCAAAGACCATGCAGCCACCCAAAGAGCCAACAAATACAGAAGACCAGCAAGTCTCCGCTGCCTGGCAAAGAAGGAAAAGGAAACTACCCTCGGACCTACCGTGAGTATTACAAATATTGCTTCACATGTAAACTGACCGTCTCCCTAATATTATATTTGTCCATTTTTCAGTTTTAATAAAAAATGGGGATTTGCCTTTAAGGTTTCAAGGACAGAGAGAGAGCAAAGAAGAAATAATCATGGTATTTAGTACGTTTCAACTTATATCCTAATTTGTGAGTTTTGTTCCCACCAGCCGCCAGGTTACCCCAAGATTGACATAATGCCCCGTTTCTACAACATCGGGTTTAACGGACTTGTGTATGGAACCATGTACTTGATGATTACCTCGGCGTGGCTCGTCCAGCAGCCCCGGAAGAATGTGTGGACCACTTTGGTGAAAACCCTAGGACAAGATAATTTTTGTCTGGCCATGGGCAGTGTCGAAGACCCGTTATCCACATGCCTGGTGGGAGTTCCCTTAAAGCCCAATGACTATCCTTACGCAGGTAAAAGGCCCAACCCGGTAGATGTTTGGGATGAGTGGATGAGGATTCTTCCACATGCATCACAAGAGCCTCAAGAATTAGACCTATTAGGATCTACCCATGCGTTTTTCTGTGTGAAATTCTATTACAAACAAAAGAGGCAAGATTGGAGAAGCTAATCAGATAATATTATTAGAGTAAATGTAAATTCCAACCAAAAGGAATATCAGGTTAGTTGGTGTAACTACACAAGTAACATCATATCTGAATCCACAGAGCATCCCAGAATGCTCCCCTGGGGAGTGTTTTTTATCTGCGGAGACAGGGCATGGGCAGGCATTCCATCTCGCCTGCAAGGGAGACCATGTAGCCTTGGTCAGCTGACTACCCTCACCCCAAATATTACATTAGTTAAACATTGGAAAAAGACACAACAATTGGCACACCATAAAAGAACCTATGCTGAATTCGAAGAAAATTGTGATGACAAAATTAACAATTGGAACCATGCAAAAAGAGCAGCCATGTCTCTATTCCTTCCATGGGCTGCTGCTGCAAAAGCACTTGGAGAATTATCTCACCTGGGGTGTTGGCTTAGTCGGCAGGCCAACGCTACCTCATCCACCCTGAGTGACCTATTGGCGGATGAGGAGACCAACAGGCATGCAACATTGCAAAATAGAGCTGCAATTGATTTTCTTCTGCTAGCCCATGGCCATGGGTGTGAAGATTTCGATGGCCTCTGTTGTTTCAACCTCTCATCCCACAGTAGGTTGATACAAATGAATATCCAAGAATTAAGAAATATGGTCCATGATATTCAGATTGAGAAGAAATCCGCAGACTGGTTTGACAATTTGATGGGGCACTGGGGGGTCCCTTGTTGGGTTGGTGGTTTGTTAAGGAATGTAATTTGGGTTTTAGTTATAATATTTGTTTCCCTAGCCATCTTCTCTTGTTTTTTAAAGAGTGTTAGGAGAACCTTGAGCCACGCTTTTGTAATAAATGAGGATGGGGGAGATGTGGCAGGCCAAGCATCCCCAGAGGATGGGATGCCTTGGAAAGATCCAGTCTAACCACTCCCTCAAGACATGCCCCTTTTTGGTTACTCCACCTATCTTACTAGAAAGTTCTCCTGTCCTGTTAACCTTATTAGATCCCTGTTACCTCAACCCTTTGTTACTGTACCCCATTGGTTAAAGAACATAAGTTCCACCCCAGTTCTGCCCCCTTCCTTTATTCCCATTGGTTCCCCAGTTTGTATAAAACCCCTTGCACACCCTGGCACCCTCGGCTTTTGTCCCTGGATCCCCTAACCTAATAAATCGGTTGGACTCTACACAAAAGCCCTTCTCATTGTTTGTGGATTTTGTTATCTTGGCGACGCACTGGACTGAGCTATCTACCCCTGAGTGGCACTCACAGGAAGGTAGCGGTGGCCTGGAATCGCCGCAGAAAACATTATCTGTATTTTTAAAAAGAGACATAAGGAAGGAAGTTCCAGGGAACTACAGAACAGTCAGTCACCTCAGTGCCTGGCAAAACCATGGAGCCAAACCTTCTGATAACTAACTAAGGAACATGGAAAATAAAGAGGTGGTTGGTCACAAACTTCATTAAAGACAAATCATGCCTGACAAAGTTGGTGGTCTTCTATGAGAGGATTACAGAGGTAGTGGATAAGAGAAGAGTGACTGGCCTCATCTACCTGGATTTGTGGGAAGTATTTTACGCTGTCCCACACAACATTCTTGACTCCAAAGTGGAGAGATGTGGATTTGGTGTCTAGACCCCTTGAAGGATAAGGAGATGACTGGATGGTTGCACTCAGATAGTTCCAGTCCACAGCTCAATTTGTCCAGCTGGAGACCATTGACAAATGATGTTCATCAGGGAACCTTGTGACCAGCACTATTTAACATTTTTGTTGGTGACAAGGGACAGTGGGATTGAGAGCACCCTCAGCAAGTTTGCTGATGATACCAGGCTGTGTGGAGCAGCTGACACAGTGGAGGGAAGGGATGCCATGCAAGGGGGGACCTAGATAGGCTAAATAAGTTGGACCATGTGAACATCATGAAGTTCAGCAAGGCCAAATGCAATATCCTGTACCTGTGTCAGGGCAATCCCAAGCACAAGTACTGGCTGGGTAGGGAATGAATTGAGAGCAGCCCTGGGGTGAAGGTCTGGGGGGGGGTTGTTGGTGGGCGAGAAGCTGGACATGACCCTGCAATGTGCACTTGCAGTCCAGAAAACCAACCCTAACCCTTAGCCTGGAGAAGAGAAGGCTCCTCTAAGACAATTTTCTAATGGCCTTCCAAGATCTGAGGAGGCCTCCAAGAGAGCTGGATAAGTAGTTTTAAAAAGGGCATGTAGTGATGGGACAAGAAGGAATGCCTTTAAACTGAAACAAGTGTGTTTAGATTGGCTGTTGGGAAGAAATTCTTTACTGTGAGGTTGGTGAGACTGAAACAGATTTCCTAGAGAAACTGGATCCCCCAGCCCTGGAAGTCCTTGAGGCCAGGTTGGATGGGGCTTGAGAAAGGTTTTGAGGATGATTCTTAGAAGAAGGATTTTCTTCTCGTGGCAGGGAGGCTAGTACAAGATGATCTTTAATAGCCCTTCCAGCTGAAACCATTCTATAATTCAGTTTTTCTTTTCTGTAATATAGCTGTATGGTTCTTCCCCATTCATAGTGATTCCAGAAAAATAATCAGGTCTACTGTTTATCAGCTGGACTTTTGTTTTGTGGCTTTTTTCACTTATTCTGTATACTTTGCTGCTTTTAAGGTATTTGAGATATTGGTACATTCATGTATTCTTACAGAAAATAGAAGCATTCGGAGAAACAATATATTGTCAAAGTGTTTAAAAAGTAAGAGTTCAAGCCTGGATGTGACAATTTGTAACAGAGTAAAGTCAGGCAAAAATCATCCATTAAACTATTTCAGGATAAAACCCCCATGTAGCAGTATGGAGAGGGAGAGTAAGAAGCAGAGGAAGAGGGATTTCTTGAGGTGGAATGAGGGTGGGGAAACAGGATTAAGGGGGAAAAGCAAGCATTTTAGGTGGGATTAAAAATAATAACAACAAAGCTGTTACCCAGGAGCTTGTAGCTGTTCTAAAATTGCCTTGTACAGAAAAAGATAGAGAGAGTTGAATGTGGGATTTTGGGACTTAGAGTGATGAAGAAACATGGGAACTATTTATAGTCCTCACTCCTCTCTTTTTAGCTGGAAAAGAAGTAAGTGAAGGATCTATAAAGAGTATATTGCAGCAAAAGGCACATACAGTTTTTATATGATTCACCAAAGCATTCTCCAAGAACAGCTGTTGGGAAAAGGCTGGCTAGAAATGCTTTGAACTTGGGTGAGAGGTGGTGACAGCTTCTAACAGACAGGGGTGGTTCTCTACCATTGTCACTAGTAAAATGAAAGAGGGATACTCCTTCAGCAATTACACAAAATGCTCTGTGAACATTGTGCTGATATGAGTGCACCCAAAAAATTATATTGCTAAAGGGCATCTCAGTTTGTAGACTTGTGCAAAGACATTGCAGATACTGAATTCTGGAAGTCATATCAAGAGAAGTGGAAAAAAATTAGTAAAACCCATAAAACTATTTGGCCTCTTGCATGTCCACAGAAAGATGAGAAACATGCTGACTATTTTAGAACACAGAGCAACCTTGGATTTCACATGATGAAATTATGGCTGTGACAGAAAATGAGCTGTTGAATCATGTGTCCCTTTTTCAGAAAGAAAAATTTAATGTGTAAACACCATTTTTTCCACCCATTTGTACAGGGAAAACAGAGGAATTAATTAATTGACAAGAAGTGAAATAATGCAGTATGCCTCCCTGATTTGTTCTGCAGTTCACCCACACGAAGAAATAGAGAATAGAGAAGAATAACTTCATCTGCATATAAATCTAAAGCCTAATTTCATGCTAGCACAAGGCTGATAATAAAGATCCTCTGTCCGGAACACAGTCTTTCAGAAAATGGTTCTCTGTACCACAGATTGAATCTGACTGGAAGCTTCTAGAAAAGAAGAAGAAGAAGAAGAAGAACAACAACAACAACAACAGCAAAAAAAAACAACTAACCAACCAAAAAACTCAAATTAAAAAAAAAAAAAAGCCTAACACAAACCTTTTACACAGACACAAAGAGCTTTCTTGGTGCAGATTGCTCAAGAGTTTGGGCTAGAAGCCTGAGTGAAAAACTGAACAAAAGCCAGTCTGCTTAAGAAGAATTCACTTCCAGCAGCCTCTGCATGACAGTGACAAAGCTCTGCCAGCCACATGGGGCACCAGCAGGAAGAAGAATCCAGGAGGAAACTTGGCTTCATACCTATTGCAGCCTTAATCATCCTCTTTGAACTGGCTTCAGCTGTCAGTTGTGTGGAAGACAAACACCTGTGAAGAAGTAGAAAACCAGCTCATATTAGAGGTGATATTACAATCAGTATCTGCTGCTCATCTGCCAATCTGTTAGGAGAAAACAGTAATGCAAGTCCTGTCATAAAATCTGGTGAATGGGATGAATGAGGACATCCACTGGGCAATGGGATTGCCTATTTTTCAAGGGAGGCATATTTTTTGAAAGAAAGAAAGAACAAGGATGATGCCAGGCTTTTATGGATTGATTGTTGTTGCTGCTGTTCTTTACTGGATCCTAGGCACAGGAAAACTGTAACGTTGATGGACAATAAAACTTGCTCCCTTTCTCTCTCTTAAGGTTTTTATTCCAGTCTCATGTTTTCTGTTTCCACTTCCTGTAATTTCTTGGTTTATCATCTCAGCTGGCCCTTCTAAAGATATTTTCAAATTATTTTCTAAGTGATCTGCCCAAACTTGTTTATATTTGTCTCTATGAGGGATACTGTCTAGTCTGCAGGACCTATCACATTCATGTAAGACAGGTAGCTATCACTAGGTTAATAGATAACCAGGTTTTATACCAGCATGGACTATGAAACCAGAGAGATTTCCATGCTGTGTTTTGAATTACATATTGAAATCTTTGATGATGGCTGGTAGTTAACCACAGGCATGGAAAGATTGTGTCCTTGTGCCAGTCTGTAAAATTACACCTATACCCACAGCTGCCTTCAAAAGATGCTTCTAGTGACTTGATAATTTTGCAATATACTTTGTGTCCCAGATGCTCACAGGTTATTTCAGTGCAAAAGGTTAATTTGTTTTGTTAGCAAAAGTGGTGAATTTTTGTCAGATAATCTGACAAACCTGATCTGGTGTGATAGAGGCATTTTAAAGAAGAGAAGGGAGAGTTCTAAAGTGGCTGTGGTGGGGAAGCAAGACCAAGAACACAAGGGTTTGCTTCAACAGTTAGATTTGCTTATGGGCATAAGAAGAAAGGTTAGGATGCTATTGAACATGAGTGAGAGGCAGTAACAAAAGTCAGTTTCCTAGAACACGTATTTATTCTAAAGTTCTAAGTGCTTGTAGATCATCTTGGTGCCAGGAACTGGCAGTTGTTTATTTTTCAGCATCTTTGTACTAGTTAGGATACTGTGACACATTTTCAGTACAAAAATAAGATAGACTGAAAGCCCTCTATGTTGTAACAAGTATGTAATAATTAAAGTTGTATACAGAAATAAAAGCCAAGCTCTGGTTTAATGTCATAGTATGGTTTTAATTTGCTTAATAACTTACCATGGTACAGGCAGGATTTTGACAACAGTTTTTTCTACATTAGATGAAACTGAAAGCTGACATCAGGAAACAATGCATAGAAAATAAAGTAATCTCTGAGTTGATATTAGTACTAATTGGTGAGGGGTTTAAATTGTTCCTGCAAAAATGATAGTGACTGTCATTACTGCAGTCTGCAGGTCTGAACACTGATATATGTGGTTCTGATGACAGAACTGGTAGAATCTTTCATTCACAGATACCCTTTGCATTTGTACATTTTTAATATACTAGTTTCTGAAAAAAGTGAGAGAACATGAAAACAAAAACTCCTCTGTTTCCTTCCTGGAATAAGCATGTTAATATGTGTATATTTCATTCTTGACACAGCTTTGGGCTTGGACAAGCAATAAAATAGCCCCTGATACTGTGAGTAATACTTTTCATAATATTAAGTTTAAAAGTTAGAGTGGGAACTTTATGAAATTACTCCCCTCACATATATAAATGTGTTTTCCTTTTTCAAAAGTGTTGATATCTCTCTGTAGATTGTCACTAGTTGTTGATAATTTTAAACTTCCTGTGTATGTCAGAGGACACACATGCCTTTCCTCCTTGTGCTGACATTCAGAATATTAGCCATAACTTGAGGGGAAGAGTTATCCAGAATGGCAGTCCTCAACAAGGCTTTTCTATTTTATTAGTGCTACACAGAGAATAGAGAAAAATCTGCAGTCTTGAAATCATCTGTCCAAGAAAATAAAAAAATACAAGCAAGGAAAGCAACCTTTTTTTCTTTCTCTAGAAATAACTAATTCTTTCACTGTGAGGTCAGCTACCCCCGGTCTAAAAGGATCTTCAGTGCAGAGAAATCTAAATTTTACCATGGATCAATACATGATATCTCTAATGCAGCAAACTGATCATCTCTGCACCTGCAGAGGTCACCCAAATGAAGGTACCACATTCTATCTTCTCTTGCTTCTTCAAAAGGGCACAGAAATTACAACTCAGCACATTTCTTAGAGCGTAAACAGGTGAACTAGATAGTGTGTTACAGACAAGAGCTGCAGCACTGAACATGATACATTCAGCTGGAGGGTTGCAGCATCTCAAAAGTGAAGGTTTCTCTACCGTGCCTTCATATCAGCAGGTTTTATTGACTGCACATTTATACAATTGCAAGTTTGTCTCACTGATTAAAATAGGAAGTAAATGCAGTTATATAATAGGATATTTGTGGTTGCAATTGCTAAGTCATTTGCATCTGTACCAAACTGAGCAGGTTTATGCTTGCTTTGCAAAATAGAAATGTTAATGAAAGTAATCAGAAATTGTGAGTTTGGGCAAAGAAGGATCCTGCACTACTCATTTCTTAATAAAACTGAGTGACCTGGAGCAATGATTTTATATACTGGCTTGGTTCAAGAAGATCTGGCTCTTAAATTGTATTATAATATAGCAATACATGTACTTCTAATCTGAAGAAAGTATTCCCCCTGCTTCGCCGACAAAAAGAGAGAAAAAACCACTGTCCCACTGGACAAAAGAAATCTTTAGTACAGCTAGAAAAGAGCATGATTATTTACTTTAATGGGAAAACACCAAAGGCCACTTATTCCAAGGCTCACTCACACAAATCAGTTTTTCCTGAGGAGAGTCACATTTCCAAGGAAGATAGATTTGAATATGTTAGGTTGATATTTACATTCGTGAACATTCAGATACTCTTCCAACATATCAAGAGCAAGGTCTCCAGGGGTTAGTTACTAATTTTCCTTGTGTGATGCTCTTTTGTCCTGCTGATACGGCTTTAGCAACTGTTGCTGCATATGTAGAAACAGCAGATTTCTTTCAAAAATTTAAAAACCTTGTTCTGCTTTCCTCTTTGTATTTTTTTAGACCCATTTAGGCAGATTAACAAGAAATGCTTCCTCTCAAAAAGCAGTAATACTGAAAACAGAGTATGAAGGTTTTCTCATATCACATAGTTTGAAAAACTCAGCCATAAACTATTAATTATCAATGGAGTAATGAGAAATATTAATGTGATATTAATTATATCTAATTGCATCTTACACCCTGTTTAAAAAAACTGAACAAACCAAACCAAACAGTGATTCAACAAGCTGTAAGTGAAATCTGGGCTGCAAAGAGAGTACCAAAATTCCCACCGATGCCTTTAGACTTGATTTTATGCCTAAATACCCAGATATACTGCAGTGTATATCTCTAGAGATACACTGCAGTAACAAAGCAGCAGTTACAGCACTGAAGGGATGGACTGGAGCACAACACTGCGACTCAGGTTAGTTAAGAGTCTTAACTCAAACTGCCAGCCAATTAAAGTCAAAGAAAACAGTTCTGAGGTGCTTTAGATTACATTGTTTGCCTTCTGTTTAAGGAAATTCACAAGTAATACATAAGTAAAATTAAAGAGAGCTTTTCCTTTCTTTTTCTTGCTTCTCAGTCCTGAAAGTTAAGAACACTAGATCTTGTGTCGTAGAGCACCTGGCTTGAGGAAAGCTGCAAGTTTGTTTCTAAATTAGCCTTAAGTCCGAATTATTTCACTTCAGAGATGAAGAACCTCTTTACTTTTTGAGTCCTGAGCTTGAAGAACAAAGGAAATAGTGACTCTGTAATAGAGAAGAGCAAAATTGATTTTGGAAGAGAAAAATAACCTTTGTTAGGTTATTTTAAATTTTGGGAGTGAAGGGTTTCTTTGTTTGTTTGTTTGTTTATATAACTGTTAATTGTCTTCAGTAACAAATTGTCATAAGAAAAATCTTGGAGGGGACACAAACACTTATCTACATTGTGTCTCTATATAGGAGGCCACAGTGATACCCTTTTACTTTTGAGTAGTTGCTGAGTAAGCTCCCATGTTTGCTGTTTATATGTTACACTTTTCAAGGTGATATAACAAGTGTCCTTCCATTCCCCCTTAAAACCCCTCTAACAGTTAATTTTCTGACCCTTTCTGCGGCCATAGGGCTCCAATGTCATATAGCAGCCATTGCCTTATAGTCCTCTATGTGTACCTATGTGTCCACACAGGAACAATCTTCCAAATCACTGGTGATCTGGACAACAGCCATTTTCCCCAGCTGAAATGCTGCAGTCTGTTTCCAGTGAAATTCCAGGCTCTTGTGCACAAGGCATGCATTTATGCTGATTAAGCACCATTTTTTAATCAACAGGATGTGCACTGTCAAGCATATTTGACTCAAATATAAAAACATGAATTGGTTTACTCAGTTAAAAGCTTTGATCTGGCAAGTAGTAGGTGGAGCTACAGGAATCCTTAGTGCTTATGGATCTCAATTTATTTTTGGCCTCTAAAGCAGAATGCTAAAAGTGGGTAGGAATTTCTTCACTGGCACTTAACAGAGCACTGAGTTCTTGAGAGTGAGAGATGCACTATTTCATTGCATCTTCATTGGCTTTCCCTTGCTAGCCTGACACAAATAGGTTTCTAAATTATCGTGATGCCATATGTTACTGCAAAATGGGAAGCATACATTGCTGCCATAAGACAAAAGTCTAGCTACAAGCTGTAGGAGCTTCAGTGAGATGTACTCAGAAAAGGAGCCCTGCTCTTGTTCCAGAGTATAAAATTTTGTTTCAGACTTCATTCATTTCAGTGTGTGGATAAAGCCAAAGGAGGTAGTGATTAAAAAGAGTATGTATATATTTTACATATTCTTTTAGGATGTGCCTGCCATCCTAAGAGTTGGAAATAATCAAAATACTGTGTTCTGTCCAATGAACAGCTGCAAAGATAACAGATTTTTTAATGACCATTAACTTGGAACCAGATCAATGATGTAGTTATAATCCTCAAAATTACTGATCAAGCCTTTTCACCTAGTCAGCTGTTTGCTGTAACATGAAATGAGGAAACAGTTTCTTGGATGAGATAAAAAATTTGTTATCATTGCAAAACTGAAGTGTGCAACACAAGCAAAATAGCTTTTTACATTTTGTTTTTAGCGGTTACCACTTGCCTTATTGTTTAACTCCATCTGACTGTTCCTGTATTCCCCCTTTGTGTTACCTTAAAGAATTAAACCAGTTATCCTTCCAGCCCAACTGGTTTTTTTTAATATTTGCCTTATTCACAGCTGTTACAAGAAATTTAGGTGTAGAGATTGGTTTACTTAGGTGTTTTGGCTAACAAAGGTCAAGAGTTATAAATGTGATAAATGTGTGAATCATTAATTGTAGTGTGTGTTCCTTTTGCTGTGTTACTGAGAATTGCACAGGAGAACAGAGATTAAATACTTCCCCACATGCTGCGGTGTTTTTTCCCCCCATTGCCAGAGTTAACTCTGCACTGGTACAAGGAGACATCTGCTCAGTTTTGTAGGTTGCTTCTGGTGGCCACTTGGACATCCACCGAGAAATAATGTTACATCGAGTTTTCTGTGATTGAGCCCTTGCTTTTCCCTGAGAACAGAGCCTCATATTAAAATACCATAATATCACATACTGACAGGGTGTCAATCTGCCATTTTGTCAGGTGCTTTGATACACATACACGTTTTTCAAAGAAAATTATTTCAGGCGGATCTGGGAGCTCATAGCATCACTCAGGTGACTGGTCCCAAAGCATTTAACACTGTTCAGTGGGAATATTTCTGAGCTTAAACTTAACTTTGTGAATTATTAGTTGCTAACTGGTGTCCCAAAAGTGTGCTTGCTAGTTAAGGGCCAAACATCTTGCTGTACAAGTATGGTATCTTCTGAGGGTAGACATTACTTGTGACCAGGGATCAGGGATAAATCCTAGCTGGTGTGGCCTGTAGCTTTTTAAATTGCAGTGGTCAGTCACTGAGGGTATTCATACAGTGTTACTGAGGGCCAGTGCTATGCACTGACAAAGCAGTATTGCACTTAACATGCTCAATTTCTGAGTGGAAGTCTGGGTGTGTTTGGGGGCAGTAAGAAAGAGCAGTCTGTCTCCATCACACCCGTCTGTGGAGCTTAGACTGAGGCAGCCTCTCAGTGGGGCTTTGGGGGTTGGCTGAGTGTGGCTGAATGGTGAATGTGGACCAAAGAACAGGCTTGAATAGCTCTGAGCTGATACTGCCGACATTCACAGAGCATGCAGCACTTGAAGCATGTGCTTCCCACTGCAGAAGAGGGGCATACATCAACAAGTACTACTGAAGAGGAATATTTCAGTATGCAAGATGCTTTCTTACCAGCAGCAAGATTAGCATGCAAAGAAAACTTGGAAAAGCAAGCAGTGAAAGCTTGAAGAGGAGGCAAAGATTGCAAAGTGTCTAGCTTTGTAAAAGGACATGTAAAAGCCAGTAGTGAGAGCAGTGCTCTGTTTTGGCATCCAAATGTGACTAGCAACCTTTGACTCTATGCCAGTTCAGCACTGGGTGTGAAACTCTTGGCAGTTTGCCTTGACTTCACAGCATTTTTCGGTCTGGAGACAGAGTGCGGAGAGAGAGGGAGTGCAGTGACCTGAGTACTGAGACGATTTTATAAGTCTTGTTTGTTTCTCTTTTCTATTTACAAGAAATCATTGATACCTTTAGGGACTATGGAGGATCTAGCTCACCAAGCTTAGGTTGACGAAACAAACTGCATCCCCCATTTCTTTAGAAATGGTACTTGGAAGTGCTAAGCTGTATTTTGTCCTCCCTTTAAACAACAAAAAAAAAAAAATTCTGGCCAAGGAAAGCTTTTATCTGATGTGATTTTCAGTAAGTGAAAATCACATCAGCTTAAAATGCCAAACTTCCTTGTCAAGAGCCAGTATCTCTTTTAACATCTCTCCTATTCCCAGAATTATCAGAATTGCATAGAGTATCTGGAAACAAATGGCCACAGCTTCTGAAAAATCAGAAAAATTAAAATTATAAGAATGTTTCTGGTATAGTTTATGATTGCAGAACAAATACACTATATCAAGATGTTTAACCTGAGCCTTTAAATAAACTAATTGTGGACTAAAGGGGTACTTTTCTAAAACAGTTGAATTATTTTCTTTTTGCTTGTAGGTGTGAATTTCCCCGAGTCAGAATAAATTTTATGTGTCAGAAGTCCTCTCTCTAATCTTTCTAAGAGTTTCAATTAACAGGTGCATAAGGATCTTCGAGACTCTGATAACTGTGGATTTTACTCAGAGTTCTTTCGCCCGTCTGCTGTTTCAGGCAGCACTCCTCCTCTGTGTGGGAGGAGAGGGAGGGCGGGTTGTACTTCCCAGCATTGCTGCCACAGACCTTGGCAGCAGAAAGCCCTGTCAGGCAAAGGGGGTGATCTAGAAGCAGCAGAGTTAGCAGATGCAAAGCCTGCCAACCTCGGGTCACCAGCACAGGAAAGGATTCCACCAGCCCTTTACTTCTTTGCTCTTACTACCATATGGTTGTGTACATTGTGACTTCTGTGTGTATAGTACCAGCTTTTGTTGCCATCACCTTCCCCTGTGGACAGCACAACCCACAAATTTGTTATTTTGGTTATTCCAGCATCCCTTTGGGAACTTGGATGCCAAGCATGACTGTGATACTTCAAAGCAGAGATCCTAGAGGAAGATATTGTGTGAACTCTTAGAGGCATTGCTGGGAGCAGCAGTGCGTCCCACGGTCTGCCAATACACGTCTCTTTATTCCCACGCTGGCTTGCAGAAGAAGGCCGAGCAGCAGATTTCTCTACATTAGCAAATCCTATATGCCCTATTTTATACTAATCACACTTTTTTGTTCCCCTGCATGTCTTGAATAGGATTAAAAAATTGAGTTTTTCCTTTAAGCTCCAGTGAACTTTACTAAGATGCTCAGAAACTGCGTCAGAAGTTTTAAACAGTCTTTTTCACTAGTGGTTCACTTGGCACCATAATTTCTTGTCTTAACAGAGGCACTGACACTTTGTGGGTGACAGCTCTTGCTCTGTATTACCATCAGAGTGTGTGACATATTAACTTTAAAGCAACGAAGAGCTTTTATTTGCTGAAAACAGGTCTCTTTAAATATTGACCTCTTTAAACATTAAACATTATGGACAAACATCCCAGAATTGATGATGCAGGGATTGCAAAATAAATTACTGTTTAAACCATGGAATGTACAGCATGACAGTTCAGTGCAGCTGTCAGGGCCACCTCCAGCTACCCTCTGGAAAGTGCTCTCACCAACTGTGATATTGGGGCCAACAGTGGTTTCAAACTTATTCCAGGAAGCATTATTGTCAAATAAGCATGCGGATTAATTGCTTTAATGACTTCAAAACAATCTCTTATTGTCTGCCTTCTGAGAAGGCAATAACTTGAGAAGTTATTGCATTGTGAAAAATAAAGTGATGTTGGTCATTTGGGCACATCAAAAATGAAAGTATGTAACTCAAGACATACAAAATGTCATAGCTTGGTAATTTTCTCTCCTGATAAAAATGTATTGGTCAGTTCTTTGAAATTCCAGTCACTCTGACATTTGTATTGCCTCAGCGAGCTTGCCCAGCTCCAGTTCCAAGTTCTTTGAGTCAGGCACCTTGCCTGAAGAAGGGAGCACAAATTCTAAACCATTACCACCCCCTCTGAGTTTTTCTGCCAGATTTGTCTCCTTTTCACTACACTTCAAAAATAAGGAACAGCTGTTCTCTGGAAAGCCTCAGAAAAGTGTAAACAATGCTATACCCCAGATATGTTTTACTTCAGCTCAGAAGAAATCCTTTTGCAAGCAAGCTTACCTATAATCCAGTAGGAAGTCTTTTAACAGAGGAAGAACTTGCAAGACCGTACACAGACTGCACTTACTGCAGTATGGAAAACTGATGGCTTATCTTCAGGACAGAGTGATAAACCATCCTTCTACACGGCATTGTAGGTGAGACCAGAAGCCCAACTTTGAAGAAAATCTCCCAATTTTTCTCACCTACCGTGATGCAGAGGGGTCTACAAGCAAATTATCTGGATTACCTGCAGGTAACTCCAACCCAGAAGATGTGCCCCTGGACTGCTTCAGCCACTAATGAACAACAGAATCAGAGCAGGATCAATCTAAAGTAAAACCTACTGAAATTAATGTATTGTGGAATAACCATTAATTGTTTTACATTATAGATCCACTCCTACAGTGTTACCTTATTTGTCAATGCATGCATCGCCCAAACGATCTTCTGATAAATAATTGATTACCATTTCAGCTGCAGTATCACCTTTGGTGGGTGTTGACTAATTCATAAATACACTAATAAATGGGGAAGAAAACCCCAGAAACCAAAGCCAAACAAAATAAATGGTCTCTGGTTCAAAACTGAAGTGCAATTTCTGTCTAATGCATTTTCTTCTGCTACTTCAAAGCTTGTGAAGGAAACACTGGGCTTCCAGCCACAGGCAGGATTAAAGTTCAGATGACTTAGGTCACTGTTACTTTACTGACTTCAGTGATAATAACTACATCCTATACTACACATAAATAAATACACATGCTAGATAAAGATATAGAAAAAATGTATTTTGCCATAAGCACTGACTGAAAATTCAAAATTTAAGTGTAGGTTTTTAGTTACCATGATAAGAATATTACACCAAGGTAAATAACAAGATTCACTCAGCTATTTTCTGCTCTTCATTCCAAGCCACCAGTTCTACTACATTGGTTTCTAATGTAAGGGCAGGCTAGAAGTATCCCTGGTGCCAGGAGAAACAATAGATTGATGCAACACACCTTTACACAATGTGATCTAAAGCCCTACAATTTAGGCTTCCCTTTGGATGCTAAATGTTTCTGTATGTATCTCTCCATCTATCTACATGCATATATTCTCAGGCAGCATTTGGAAGTTATTTCTACCTCAGAGTTTACATCTGTCTCATCCTGTTCAAGCTAACCTGAATTGAAATTAAGATCTGCTTTAAATTAACATGATGTGTTATACCTCATAATTTTGAGGAGGTTTATGCCAGCCTGCATTCTAGCTATCAGTATTCTCCTCAGCAGAAGCTGCAGGTTAGTTTTCCACCTAAATATTCATGTGTGTCTTAGGTTTCCAGAAGATTGATATTGTTATACTCCAAAAGAATCTACTTGGAAGAATCTGGAATAATCTCTTTTTGTTAAAGAGATCCCTCCGTGGCACCTGCAGTCACTTAGATGCATTCCACATTCCCTGGTTTTCAGATACTCTAAAGTTTCTATCCATCATTTCCAGTGCTGCTGGAAATGTTAGGCATGTCATTTGGAATGTCAGGGAATTTCTTTCTTTTCCTAGTGATCGTAGAATTGAGGACCTTCCTAGCAAGTGCACCTAGAGGCAGGCAACATGGCTGTTCTAATATAAACAATGTTGAGTATAAATAAACTGGAATTTTACCAAGACTAATTAGTTTTAAAATCTAAGTGGAAGGTTACAGTCAGCTGAGCTGATCTTGACTGACCTACAGATAAAAGACACAGGTTAAATCAGCTGTAAATCTGGGCAATGACTATCCAGAAGAAGCTGTTGATCTAATTATAGGTAACTGCTGAAAACATAACAATTCTATAACAGACATGCTCTTGCAAAGGGTATTAGCTCGTAGACAAAAGATGCCAAATGATTGAAAAAAAACCTCCAGATCTTTGTATGCGAGCACGAAGTAGTTTATCCTGTAAAAAAAAACCTAAAACAAAACTAATTTTTTGACAAAGAACTAGGATAGAAAGTCTTGAGTTTAATTTTGTTGACAGAATTTGGACTCCCAGCAGCTTCTGAGCAGACTGAGCAGTGGTGCTGCTTTTGAGTCTGCTAGATATTACATAATTATTAATAATTTTCCTGACATCACTGGTGAAAGTTAAAATCCAAGACAACCGAGAATAAAAGCAATAGATAAATTGGCAGCTTTGGCCTATGGGTCCTTTTATCTGAACAAGTCTGAATATTCAGTTTTGCAAGTGTGATTGTGCAACTCAAGATAACTGTTCCACTTCTGTCCCAATGCTCTTTAGCTAGACACTGCCTGCAATATTTCCTGCAATACCTGTCCTTGACACTATCCAATACAGATTATTTTAAACTTATGTGTATGAAAAGTGTATTCTTTGTGTGTGTGAAGATCAGAAGAAATCTACTGCCTCTTAAAAAACTGCCTCTCTTTGTTTGCCTCCATCTCCGCTCTCTGCACTTCACACTCAGAAAGGCTGTGCTAACAGCTCCAGTGTAGCCACTCATGGAGAACAAGCAAAGCATCTCAGAAGCTGGGCAGCATTTCACTTGAATAGTTCACATCTTCCCTGTATTTAAAGTTGGAGATACGCTTGTGTAACTTAATTGAATTAGGACATCACACAAAAAAGTACTTAATCTAAGCCTGACTTACCTAATGCTTTCTGCTGGTGCTACCAAAGAGTCATCCTGAGTCTGTGACACCAAGAACATTCAGAATTTTAAAAGGAAAGAACACAAACTCAAAATTCTTATTCTTCCAGGTAAGGAAATCACCCAGCTTGGGGATTTATTTGGCAGAACTTAGAATGTACCAAATCTGACTGAAGATCTGGAAACTCAGTGTCTCACTAATGCTTTTAAAAGGGAAACTCACTCGAGATGAACACAATGATGACAGCAAGTGCTTTGTGATTGTGAATAAAAATGCAACCAACAAACTGACACATCTAAGAAATGGTTTTGTAAGACACACAGCTGCACTGCTGAACTACCTGATGGTCAAATCTCAGAACACAAGCTTTCCTCCACCTGACAAAGACCATTCAATTTTTAAGACTTTATATGGGCAGCTTTCTAGTTGCCAAAGGTTGTTGAAGCATTTCAGTTTTATTTCTCGCACATTGTCAAAAGATTTTTTGTTTTGGCTTGTGTGGTTTCAAAGGCAGAACAGAAATACTGACAAAGGCACTATTCATGTCAGTATTTAACTGCTGATTGACAAGTCTTTTTCTGCATGCTGGTGGAAGCTGCTGAATTATAGCTTTGGCTGGAAGGAGCCGACAGTGAAACTGAACACCTCTTCCTCGGCCGCAAATAACTGCAAATGTAAAGGGTCTTTTGTTGAAAGATTATTGAGTTTCAGAAAGTCAGGCAAGAAAGAAAAATATTTTTTTTCCCGGTCCAACTCTGACCCCTTCACTCAGGGTGGATATTTCTACCATCCTCATCAGCATGCCATCTAACAAAGAGGTTGTTACTTTCCGTTAGGTGTTTTGTTTCCTCCCACATAATTTCAATGAAAGAAGAACAAAGTTAAAAGTGTTGGATGTTCCTACGTTTAAAAATTCTATGGCAGAAAAAAGAAAAGTTGAAGAGATAGACCTTATTAAGTAATGAGACCTGGTTTTCTATACAAGGAATAAAAACCAGAAAAAAACCCAGAGAAAATAAGCAGGTATTTTAGGTTTTACATCTTCTAACAAAAAGTGATTTCACATTTTTAAGCAGTATTTACACACAATTATCTACTACAAGAAATGGTGCAAAGTTTCCATGAAGCATCTGCTACTTTTACCTTTTTTAATATTTTGAGCTTTCATTATTAAATTTCTCCTTTTAAAAAGCCCTTGAGAGGGCTCAGGGGGGATCTCATCACTGTCTGCTGCTCCCTGTAAGGAGGCTGTGGTGAGCCGGGGCCCGGATCCGCTACAGCACCTGCAGTGGGAGGCCAAGGGGAAATGGCCTTCAGCTGGGACAAGGGACACTCAGGTCAGATACTAGAAAAAATTGTCACTGCTAAGGTGGGCAGACACTGGAATAGGTTGCCCAGGGAAGTGGTGGAGTCACCATCCCTGGAGGTTCAAAAGGCATCTGCATCTGGCATTGGGTCATGTGGTTTAGGGGTTTAGGGCAGTGTTGGGTTGGTGGTTGGACTAGAAGAACTCGAAGGTCTCTCCCAACCTTGATTATTTTACAGAAACACTTACCTGGGTATTGCAAGGTAAACATGCTGGACTTTGTCTTTCAAATACATGGAAACAACTTGGCATTTACATGGGCCAAAATACTTAGAAGTGTTTCTGTTTCAGAGGTGGACTTTTTGAATGCACATACAGCAAGTGAGGCAGAGTCAGCTCTAATATTCACCATATAATAATATACAAGGAATAGAGGGTCTATAGCTGCATTAGCATTTGAATTCTCTCTGTAGTATTGAGACCATTTATCTAATTTAATGTTTCTGAATATTCTGACATGTCAAATAAATGTGAAATAATTGAATCCATAGAAATATCAAGATGATTATTTTCCAAAAGAGAGAAAGACAATAAAAAGATGAGGGAAGCAGCAAAAAGAGAGTAGTAAGCTACTCATAAATATACATGTCCAATCCAGCATTTTGGCTAAAACTTGTGTGATATTTTGATCTCTTGGTTCCCAATAGTTTTGCCACATTCCTCAGTGTGTAAATTCTGGAAGAGGCCCACCTTTTTCTCAAGAATTTTCACCTATTCAGGTGCTCTTCCATTACTTGACACAGAACAGATCTTCTCACCCTTCACGTTCTTTTAAACTTTTAAACCATTAGAGAGAATGTGACTCTGACAGTCTGGCAAAAAAGCCTTACATCATTCTGTTCCCAGAATCTGTCCTAATTAAGGAGGTGTTTCCTCACATTTCTTTAGTAAAGCTGCTGGCGTCATCAACCTCTCAACAGAGATGCCAATGGATCTCTTCACAACCTAATTATCAAGCTTTCAAGCTATCAAGTAGTAACTGCTATTTTGTAGTATTCCAGAAGGCTTTTATCATGACATTAAAGCCTACATTTCTCCAAAAATTATTTCAGTTCTTGAAAAAAAAAAAAAAAACCAAAACCAATTACCATTTTCAGACTTCTTATGCACAAGATTTTGGGAGCACAGTGGGAGAAGAAGAGAACTTTGAGCTGAAGACTTAGACAGCAATTTTTTCTTCAAAATTAAAACTCTTTCTTACAAAAACTCAAACCAACCAATCTTATAAAGGAGAACTGTTTTAAATGCTTTCAGAGGAAAATCAGGGAAGCGATCCTACCAAACAGCAGTGAGAACTTTGCCTGACGGTATGCAGCCATCACTTTGGTAGGGCCTGCACAAGGAGTATGCTGAGACCAAAAAAAGAATTCAATCCCACAAAACTTAAAAATTCAGAAAGAAAATTTCCACTTATATAGCAAAGGAAGCCTCTTTGGGTCCAACCTCCTTAAATGATAATACCTTACAATCCTTGCTTTCTACTTTGCATGCATCTAAGTCTTGTACATACATATCTAAATACTTACATATAAGCATCAACATTCTTTCAAATTCAATTTTTTCCATGGTTTTTGGAATTCAGGTGATTCCAAAACTTGACCTCAAGGTTGCTACAGGAAAGGACTATTCTAACATCAGAACCACACAGCTAAATTCAGTTAAAGAGCCTTAAAAACTCATAGTAAATTGCACAAAACATCTCCAGAAATGCATACCTTTTTATCAGTACAATGTGGACTGTGTCACAAACTTTAGAGTATTTTACATAGCCCTATTCTGTGGTGCTTTCAGCCCAGCAGTAACTGTGGTCAGGTGAGTAAGGATGTCTCAGAACTTCATCCAGACCTTCATAGTCTCTTTTTGCCAGTAAATGTGATTCCCTTCTTCCTCATGTCTGTCCCAGTTCTGCTTCTAGAACTACTTAGAAAGTTGATCTGTGTTACCATTCTGGGCAACAGCTATTTTCACCTATATTATGGGAGACATAAACACACAATGGGTAGGCATAAACCACAGCTAATCTGAACTACTTTAATTTGTTTTTATGTGTATTTATACTCTGCCATGCACACTATTAAATGTTACTTCAAGGAGCAAAACTTGAGTGGAAAAATACTCTGGTGCTTTGTCCAGGAGCAGTGAGTGTAGGTCCTCAGAAAAGTACAACCTCTGGTAACTCTGAGCAAATAATTCTTTCTTTGCCTGGAGTTTTTATCTCAGCAACTGTGTAGTAATTCTTCTTTTTCCCTACAGCTTTTTCTGGTTTTATCTTCAGATAAAGCTCCCAGTACAGGAAATTTCTTGCTGTGCCTTTGACTGGAACCAGAATAGGAAAACCCTGTCTCACCTTCAACTTTCTGTGCACTCTTTTTGAATGACAGTAAAATAAATGCTAAAAAAATCTGGCCAGCTCTGTTTAGGCCATTTAAACTAACATTACTTTTAGCTGTTTTCAGCTTTTTGGTTCCATTGTGCAAAGAGGCAGTCTTAAATATGTTGTTGTTAAATTAGTTTAATAGTTCCTGTACAAACAGAACTAAGTACCGTCTAAACAGCTAAACCACTGTTTTTCACCAGGTGCCTGACTGGGGAGAATTTCCAATAAGAACTGATGTAATACTTCTGTTTGTGAAACAGACAGTGTCATCTGTGTCATCCCCAGGCTGCATTGCAAAGGCATGGCTTTGTGTCAACAAGGTGATGTGACCTGTCCTCATCATTGATGCAAAAGTACTGGCAGTCTGGGAGAGCTACAGTTGGCAAAGTTAGAAGTTACCTCTGTGACTTTCAGGTGGGGTCAGATGATGGGAACAAACTTGCTTTAGACAAGCAAAAGTAAACAAGTCTCAAATAGGCAATGTTTTTGACATAACCTCTATTTCCAGAGAAAAGCAAAACCTAATTCACATTCTGACCAAAGGCCAAATACTGAGCCTTGGCTGCATATGCCTAATTTTCATTGTAATCAGCAGGAACTCTGTGTATGTCAAAGGTCAAAACTGAACCCCAACTTCAGCTCAGATCAATATAATCACATGATTTCGCTGGCTCCACCTAAGTGTAATAAAGTAGAATTCAAGCTATCACATCACTGACTAATCCATTTCATGTTTAAGCAAAGATACAGAACTTTAAATTAATGGCAGTCCAAGAAAATGAATGTAAGTGTAAACCAAATAAATACCTTGAAGTACAAAATATAAAACCCCAGACATTTATCAAAGGATAGCTTAAGTGTTTGGTACACAGGAGAGTACATCTGAAGGAATAAGAGATGTGCTAAGAAACCAGACATTAAAGCTGCATAAGGAGAAAAAACTCATAGATGGTCTTAAGTCAGACATGTCACCTCAACTACAGTGTATAAGGTTAAAGAACAGCAAGCAGTCTGATAAATGCCACTGAGAACTGGACATTTGCAGTTGAATCCAAGAAAAAAGTACAAAACCAGTTCTCCAGCCCTTTTTCCACTGAAGGGATGAGTATTTTCCTTTTTGAGGTGCCTACTTGGCTTGAATTAGTTTGGCACCATCTACTTCCTCTGCACCCACCATAACATGAGACTACAGTGAGTCCTCTCCTTCCAGAGCATCACAATTGTCATCCCGTGCTCTGTCTTGGCTGTCCCTTAGGACTATGACTGTATGAGGTGCAGAATCCGACATACAGCACGAGTTAAATCCCCAGGCACTCTGCTCTTAGCAATGCAGGTTATGAGGTCCAGGGCACTTCTAGCTCTGCTCCAGCAGAAGCAACACAGGATACCTGCTCAAGCTCTGGTCACAGTTGTATGCATCCTTTGAAGGGAGATAGGCATGAATTAAATTTAATTTTTTAAATAGTAGTTCCCATCTCACACATACAGTCTGTACACACAGATTCAGATACAGTTCTTGGAAGTTGGTTGGTTTATATACACATAGATGCAGTTGGTTGTATATAACCACCTGTTCTTAACTGGCACATCTCTCTCCGTAATTAATTTTATAGTAAAAAAACCCCTCTTTTGCCAAAGATATCTTGATTGTCCTTTTCAGATGCACTGTATAATTTGTATGCTTAGAACAGGAAAACATACCCCCTCAGAGCCCTCACAATTTGTTTTTCTATATATATTCAGTTTAGCTAAGTTTATATATTTAAAAAGTAAACAATATTTAGGAAGTGGAATATTAGTAGACCCAGGGAAAATGTTAAATAAATCTGAAGTGTGTGCATGTTATGGCACAGTTTCTAAATTTCTGCCTTCCCAAGTGGGAGTGGAGATCATCTACTATAGTGTGACTATGTATATATTGTCTATTTTAAACTGTATTATGATTTAAAATATTTTACTACTAAAGTAGAGAAGCACTCAGATCTTAAACAAACCAGTCTTAGAGTAGGAGCCAGTTCTAATTGTAATGTAATATCTTCCAGCTGCTACTGTGGGATATTCCAGCAGAGCTTTTCCTGTTGGCTGCTAGGATTTATGTTACACTTAGCCTTGAGGTGTTCTAGCAATGCAGGGCCTGGTTCCACTTCTCTGCTCCATGGGGCTCACAGCAGTGGGATGATGATGCATGATCAGCATGGCACAGCATGTCTGCGGGGGCTCCCCCAGAAGGTGCTGGGCATTTTGTTTGCACAGACAGCACAGACACCCCTTGGCAAAGTAACACCTTTGAGATTTTAGTCTTAAGAACTAAAAGGGCTCCCAAAAGAAGGTATTGCATGTTGCGGTGACTTTTCACTCTGAAATGACAATTTCTTTGTTACCTCAATGTCCTCCTCCTTCAGTGCCCTAATTGTAACCTCAATATCGTATCTGTTTGACTTAAAGGAAGGAATTTGACTTCATGCTAGCAAGTACGAGGTCACTAAGGAAACAGAATCCTCTATTGTGCCTCTATGTTAGCCTTGGTAGTAGCACCACTTATACCTTGGTGCAAGCACCACTGACAAGGAGAAAGAGGCAAGACAGAGAACCCTGGCAGTTTGATACATTTATTTGGCAGGTTTAATCCCTGTAAAAATATTTGAAGATGTTTGGAAAAAGTATGGTAGAAGAGTGGATGAAAACCCTATATATCTTTCATGCTGAATGTGCTGCTTTGCCAATCCATTTAAACATCTCACTCTTCCTTTGTTAGAGCTTCACCACAAAATTAAATTCCCTCTCCTGGCTACAGCCCATGATGCTTAGAAAATATCATTAAGGTTGGTCCGGGGGAAAGGTGAGAGGGCAAAGAAAATAGCATAGAAAGTCAGGAATAAAAAGGAGTAAAAACAAGATGGCAAGGGGCTGGGGGGGAGAGGAGGGATTAAAACCAGATTTTAAGCTTACAGCATATTCCTGCAGACCCAAAATGATGAAAAATAGGTTACAAACCACATCAAGAGTGCACTTCAAAATGCCTGGCTTATTTTCCCTGCATTTACTCCACTGAGTTATTACTGGTCAGAATCCAGCAAAGAAGACACTCTCTTAACTGGAGAGGACTTTCAAACATAACAAAAAATACACCTGTGGGCCAACTGGTGTTCTTCAGTCAGGAGTGATGGTACTTACGGGAGAAAAGTAAAAAGTGGAAAAAATAGTATCTAATCAGAACTGTAGGGGGAAAAAATGTGTCTATGTGGAAAAAGGTAATTTCCAAGTTAAAAACTAAGCAGGAAGCAGGCTTGAAATAGTGGAAAACAGTAAATAAATTCCTGTGAGATGAACTAACATTGTGCCCTGCAATGAAAAGTAATTGGAAAGTAAAGAAAACAAGTGGTTTGGAGCCAGAACATAACAAAAACTGTCACGGAGTCTCAGATCCCAGATAGCCCACACACTTCTGCTGCTAGGCACCTCTTGGAAGAACAGTCTGTCTCCTGTTTGACTCAGGAGAGTTCACAGGAATTTTTAAATCACAACTGTCTCTCCTGAAGGGGATCTAAGAGATATAAAGAACATTGCTGAATTGGTGCTGCCTTTTCCAAATACACAACCTCAAAAACTCGCCATTACATCACTAGGATAGAGAGACATGAATATCATTGCATCCAGTTCTACTGTGGGGACCAGCAGTTAAACTCAAAATTTAATATAAAAGCACTTCTACAAAACGCTTTTCTGAACTTTGACATTGTGTTACTTTGTGAAATTCCTGTCAATCCCATTTTATTTTTTTTCTTCAGGGTCATATTGCCTTTCTATAAAAGAATCCCACCTCCATCAAAAAATTTCCTGTAAACCAGTGAATTGCCATCTTAGACATAAATTTCTTCTGAGACTTAATCCTACATTCTCATTATCTCCATGCATGAAAATGTTATATCTGCCTGAAACCTATCCTTTCTTAAGTGTGCTAGCTGATCTAATGACTCTTGTGGTTCAAATTAGTGTTTTGTTTTTTATGGGTCTCTGGAGCATTATTCTTATTAATTTATGAATTATAAAAATTAGTTAGAAGATCCACCCTATCACAAAGACACCCCCCCC
>VXAX01004960.1:28260-45598 GCA_013399835.1 Leptocoma aspasia
TGATTGTCTGTAAGTCAATTACCTTCCTTGTGCCTCATCTGGAAAAATGATGCCAGAGGATGAGTCCATGGAAACTACTGACATATCTGGAAGAGCCAGTGGTAACACAAGAAGTTGCCTGAGAAGTCAGTTGGCTTGTGAGGTCCTGTGCTAACACACAAGTAGCTAGTACTGACTCTGTTCTCTAGGAGAAATGGCAACATAGCTGCAGCAACCCAAAAGCATTTAAGAGCTCAGTGTGTACCCCAGAACCATGCTCCAGTGGCTGAGATGCAATCTCTGTCAATCAGTACAAGAGAATTAGTTGAGATATTCCCATGATTCATTCAAATGAGACGGCATTACTGGCTCCTGTAACCCATTATGTCCCTACCCTAGCAGGAAATGCCACGTACTTTGACCCCAACAGGAACTTCATGTACTTGTTAAACAAAAATAAATCTCTTCTCAGCAGACCTAATGCTTGGTATAAGGTATTTGCATCACAATAACATAAGTAGTTATAACACTGAGAAATCAGCAGGCTTTTAACTGCTGTCATTGCCCTTTCACCAATCAATAATTCCAGATCTCTTCTAAGGGTCCAGTCTCAGCAGTATCCTCAAGGGAATCTTGCCATGTGGAGATTTTATGTGCTGCTAGGGAGCTAAGACTGTGAGTTGACTGAAGACTTCTATAAAATATTCTTTTGAGATCTGATTTGTGTAGGCAAATCTGGTCTTAGGGCCTCATAATTACTGCCAGTAGAACTGCTTGATCCAAGGTCATAATCTTTCCTTCTTTTCTGCATGGTCCATCATCCAGGGCCATTCCATTCAATTTCTCTTTATTTAAGCATGGGATAATTTCCATGAACCCAGAGTGTGGCAGAGTATTTAGGAATACCTGTGTGCTAACTCAATGTGCTGTCGCTTTTCATTATGTCATGAAGCTGCTTTCAAGCCACTGTATTTATTTAACAAGGGCAGGACATCTGTGTAGAGGGTTAAAGCATCCAGTAGTTCCAAATTCTTATGTTGATGATTGTACCTGTACAAGACCTGTACAAAATATTTCTTTCTTCCCATCCTAAACAGGAAGGAGGAGATTTACAGTTTAATGGGTTGCTGCTTCACTGTTTTTTGAGTGTGACCTTACTGGCACATTTTCCACCTTGCATCAAGAGCAGCTGAAAGTGTGCATAGCTCTTAATGAACTCTGGTGATTTATTGCTCTGCATGTATTAAATCTGGTGTTAGTTTCAGTGGACCTTAATATGCAAAGCTGCAGACTGTGGTGGCTCAGAAGGATCTTGAACCTATGAATAGGCTCCAGCCTTTGAAACATGTGTGTTCAGATGGATAGCTGAAGGCAGCAACTGTTTTACCTGTCCATTTCAAACCACTGGTGAATCTTGGTCCTGGTTGCTCCTCACTGAACTGTACAAATCTCTTCACACAGCTAATCCCAGTAAAGCTGCAGTCCATGGCAAAGCCTGAGCTTTGGAATCTCTCTGGTATGTGGTATAGCTGGCTTTCAACACAGGTGGTAAATACAAGCTAGTGGCAGTGTGAAAATGCATTGCAGTTGCTTCATTATTTTCAAGTGACAGTGAGATATTCTTTACAAATAGAGAGCAAGACTTGTTTCGGAGAAATGCCTTATAATTAAGGTAAGTGTTTAATATTGCTGTGACTCCATGACTCAGTCATCTGCTTGGGATCCTCTTAACTAGCTGTTCTGCTGTTGAAAATAAGGGAATTCTAAAGGCAAGTCAATATTTGGTCTTGTTTTGTTTAGAACTAGCTGGCTTCCAGAACCCCGCCTTTATTTTAGTATGAGTCTATGAAAAGAATTTTCCATTTGTTTTGTATAATTTTTAGCTCTGTGGAAAAGACCTGCACAAGTGTTTGGGAACTTTTGATTATAAAAGTTGCTTTTATTGAATGTTAAAGTTGTGACTTCAGAGTCAAAAACTACTACAAAATCCCTAACATTATTTCTTTTTGAAGTGGGATTTTTCTGCAAAGGTGCATTTGATATTTCTAGGTCTTATTTTCAAATTTAGTCTTTCAGTAGAAGGGCGGGGTAACTGAATGATACATCACAGAATCATAGAATGGCTTGGGTTTGAAGGGACCTTAAAGATCATCTCATTCCAACCGCCCTGCCATGGGCAGGGACACCTCCACTAAAACAAAATCCCTGTCCAACCTGGCCTTGAACACTGACAGAATTCAGGCATCCACAGCTTCTCTGGGCAACCTGTGCCAGAGCCTCACCACCCTTGCAGTAAAGAATTTCTTCCTAATATCTAAAGTAATTCCCTTTCAGTTTGGAGCCATTGTCGTGTCACCACAGCTCCTGATGAAGAGTCTCACTTCAGCTTCCCTGTAGGCCCTTCAGATACTGGAAGGTTGCTTTGAGTTCTGCACACAGCCTTCCCTTCTCCAGGCTGAAAAGACCTAACTTCCTTAGCCTGTCTTCATACAGGGCACAGTTGCTCTATAAGAGCAAGTCCTTATATTCTAGCTCTCCATGGAAAATTATTTTTTTTAGGCAGCAACAGGAATAAAGATTAGCTAAATTAATTGAAAACTAGCACAGGGTTTGCAACATTTTTGTAGAGCTATCTGCCCTGTCTGACAGAAGGCCAGCAATTTCTCTGTGCTCAATTCCGTTCTAATTAAAGAACTTCATATTACTCGCCTGCTACAGACTTGATACCATAGGAATAAAAACTTTCAGGAGCTCTGATGATGAAGCAATTGAGGGTATACAGGTTACTTAGGCAAAATTCAACTCATTTTGTGTACAACAGTCTCATTCTCTCTAATTCACATTCTAATACCTATTACTAGCTTCTATGAGTCAGGAGTGGAGCAAGAGATATCACATTGCATATAAAAAGGCAACAATAATTTACTTTTTTGTACTTTATGCAATTCAATTTCATTGAGAACCTTGAAGTTGTTTTCCTATGTGGTTTAAGAAATTTAACAGTTGGAATATTGCAGTGCAAAATGCTTTAAACACTGTGTTAGCAAAAATTCCAAGTTTGGGAGTCTTAAAATTACTTAAGCTGTTTTTTCAAGTGCTTTGTGCCAACAGAGCAGGAGCCAGAATTCAGATTATAAACCTTAACTCAAGGTTTTCATTTTTGCAAGATATCAGAACCCCAAAATAGGTAGAACAAATTAAAGGACCTTCTTAATCTCTGTCTACCTTGCAGTGCAGCAACAAAGTGAAGTCCAAAATCAGAGATGTGTGCTATTTGTTTTCACTGATGCAATGATGTAGGAAGAAGCTTTTCCTCTCATACTTGCCTGTTGGCTGAAGACTCTAATTCTGAATATGCCTGGTGGACATGAAACTGGCTGTTAAAGCTTTTCTCAAGCAGCACCTCTTCACTCATAAGTAACCATGTTCAGGGAGGGACATAGTTTGAAATCTCAGGTAATAAAAGTAACCAGAACTAAATACTCAGTCCTAGTAATGGCTGTTTCAATCAGTGTAAACCATTTCAATTTGGCTGACAACAGCACAGCTATTCCAATCTCAACTGGATAAAGATCTAGCCCAAGAAGATGATAAGGTTTCCTCCAGTGTCTGAGTTTAAACAGGACTGTTTTGCACATTTCCTATGAAGAAAACTTTTTAAAGTGCTTGTTTTCTCCCTATGAATATGCTTGGTGAATATGTTTGGTGAATATTCTCATACAAGCAATCTCAGGCTCATTCAGAGCCCTAGCTATGACAGAGGAATAAATACCACAGGTCTGGGTGCCTCCAGTAGTTTTTTCAATATTCCAGGGAAAGGTTCAAACCATGCGCTCTACAAGCATATGTAACTAGACCTCAAATGAACATGGTCTTTGCAGTAACAAGAGACCCTCAGCATTTACAGAGTAGTTCTTTAATGTCCAGAACTATTTCTGCCCCTCAGAAGTGCCTGTCCTTATGCTTAGGACATGCACCTTCAGGGCCATCCACAGGGTTAGTGAGCTCAACAGGAGGTCTCTCCACCTGGTTCCAAGCACTCACACAGCAATTTAGTAATTTTCTTAATGGAAAAGCTGTATACCTGTCTGCAGATTGAAACAAGGGAAGAAGCATTTTTCAGCCACCTTATTTGATCAGTGCTCATTATTAACAGGGGATGTTTTGCTGGGGCATCTTTTTCCACTAGGGAGAGAAGGTTTCTTTCTCTGACTGTGGCTCTCAGAGCTTCCCAAGACAGTGACTAACAATGAAATTCAGACACTTTCCATTGACAATGTGATTTTCTAAAACAAACAAAGCAGAAAGAAAAACAAACGAAAAAGAAAACCAAGAGACCCTGAGGATCTGATTCTGAATACTGAGTGGGAGCAGAGAACAAGATGTAGCTGTCTTTTCCAGCAGAAATTTTGCTTTCTGGTCAGGCAATATATTTTTCTCATGTAGCTTTGTGATCCATGTGATTAATGGATCTCAGGCAAACTGGCCAGATAAGGGTAGCATGTGCCACACAATCCTCTTATGCTGTTCCTGTAATCATTATGAATTTAAAAAGTAGGTTAATGATGTTTCATCTCCTAAGAAATATCATTAATTCACATATATCCTTCATGTTTTAAAATGTTCTTCATCACTGCATGTCAACCAAACAGCTGAACTAAGCCTGGGAGAAAGCACAGGGGCGTGAAAGAATAGAATAAACATGAAAAATAAACCAAAGCATGAGTCAGTGAACAGCATATAGACTTTGTGTCTGTGGTTCAGGAAAGAATTTTTTCCTCCTGGGAAGTGAAGTTCAAATAGAGTTGATTTTAACATTGTATGTTGCTCTCAACCTGCAATGAGAGAGGAAGGACGTACACCTTAAATGTCAAGAAGTTAAGTTTTAAGAGAAAATAATGTACTTATCTGTTTGTACCAAAGGTTTCTGGTGGATTAGAGAGTAAAAGCAGAGGGGAGACAGATCTGGAAAAGGCATAAGGTGTTTCCATTACTGGTTGGAAAAGCCCTTGAATGTTTTTTGTGTGGCATGCACAAAAGGTGTGCATGCAAAAAGAAGAGTTTGTCTATCCCTGTTTTGGAGGTCCTTCATCCCTGCAGAAATATACTGTAGTCTTAAGCACCACAGGGTTCAAAGATTTGAGATAAAATTATTGAATAAAACTTCGTAAGAGTTACAAGTGTCAGAACTAGTCTTGAAGACCTGCACAGTTGATCCACAGTAGTTTTCTTCCTTTACCAGACACAGTGAATGGAATTACTCTCCATTCACAGAATATAAGACTCTGACATTCAAGGACAGTGAAATCTTTCATGAGCTAAACTGGCAAGAGCAGAGTATATGGTACGGTTGAAAAGCACTGAGCTTCTGCTTGATTTGTTCTGTTTGTCTCTGCAAACAGTTACTGTAGGCAGGTCACCTCTTTTACCCTGGGGAAGGCTATATTCTTGCAACACAGCTTTCTCTCAGTCATGAGAGGAGTGTGAAAAAATAACTACAGGGACTAGCTAGTGAATAGCACATCTTGTATCTTTGTGGTTTAAGGGAAAAACTGTAACGAAAGAAGGGTTATATATAGGGTGGATTTTGGTTCTGTGTTCCTCTATACATCAACAATGGACAATGATGAACAATGTTCAAACATCAAGAGACTCAAGGCTTAAATAACCAATTGAACTGATTTCTGTATGCCAAGATTTTGTAGTGAGTTAGACACAAAGTAACTCCAGTCTCAATTATCCTCAAGAACATCAAGAAACTCTTTAGGCAGCAAGGGACCCTCTTTGAGCAACAATTTCCGTTAGAGGCTTTAGAGGTCCCAGATGTTGGCATATGGAGCAAAAGAGCTGCTCACTTGCTGGTTATACATAACATAACCCCTCAAACATGTCTGTAGTTTCACTGTGTCTAGCCACAGCCAGAGAAAGTGAGATGTCCTTTCCTTTCCTGGAGAGCCCCCATTGTCATCCTTTCACTTGCATATGGCACATGCCTTCCCAGTGACTCTTTGCTATAGAGCCTTCCCATCTCAAACATGTCTTTGATAAACAGTTTCTCTTCTTGCTAAATTTTTAAGAATAACAACACTCCAAACCAAAACCACCACACCCTTGGAATTTGCTGTATTTATGTAAATATTGCACTTCACTCCACTCCTGGCGTTACTTTGCCTCCCTATGTCTTTCTGTTGCAGCTCCTTCACTGAAATCTTGATTAATGCATCAATTCATATTCCTCCTGCTGTTACCAGCCTGGATGAGGCAGTATCTCTCACCACATAAGGATCTTAGTGGTAGCCCAGGTAAATGTTAAACTCTCTTCAATTTACAGTGACACTGTTCAATAGCACCTTTCAGGTAAAATCATATGAAATGCTAAACATCTGTTCATTGCCCAATGAAATCCAATTGTCAGCCTACAGCATATTGCTACCTCATCAGATGGCCATTTAACACTATCCCAAACCTAAGGTACATTCATATGCTAGAAGATTTAATACCTTGGCTGTTCAGCCATAATAGTGTGCAAATACTATTTTGCCATTACTGGTTCCTGTATTTTAAACCAGCCCAAGTTATACGAGCATATTTGTGTGAGTGAAAAGGCGATTGTACTTCTCATTGTATTACTTGATATTTGTTGATTGAATATTGCTTTTAGTAGGTAGTAGCTGTATGCTTGTTCTGGTGCATAGCTAATGCTTAGGAAGTAGCAAAGGTGGTGGCTGTGGTGTGTGTTCTAAGGACTCTGGACCCAATTAAACATTTCTCTTGAGGTTTCCTGTATTTGCACCCTTTATGTTGGGGAGGCTACCTCCCATATGTTGAGGTATAGAGGACACAACTACCTGGTAGCTACCTTCTTCTGAAACACCTAAATTCCTGTATTATTCTATGCCATGCACGATATCATGCTTACCATGGCTAAATGGTATTTGGGACAACTGGTGCAGGTTGTTGTTATCACTTCTGCCTGTATTTCTTCTGTCCCACTTGCTAGGAATATGAGTGACTAGCTGGAGTACTGTCTGGGGTTCTGTGTGTATGCATCCTAGAACAGCTAGCTGCTCTCATGGCTACTGTGCCTTCTTGGCTGTCTCTCTGATCTTCCATTCCCCCTGGCCTGACTGAACATGTGGTCCACAAGATATAGGGTTTGTTATTTAATTCTACCCAGTAAGCAAAAGCCTGATGAATATGCTGTAACTGAAGTTAGTAAAGTGAAACTGCTAATTTTCTGCAGGAAGGATGAGGAGAACAAGAGGCACTGGGTGCAAACTGAAATGCAAGACATTTTGTCTAAACATAAGCCTTTTTTACTGTAAGAGTGATAAAACACCAAAAGCCCAGATAGGCTGTAGTGCCTTGGTTCTTGTAAATACTCAAAAATACTTTTGAAAAAATCTAACTGGGCATAGTCCTGAGCAATGTGCTGTAGGTGACCCTGCACGAGCAGGACAGCCAGACTCCAGCCTCAGCTCATCTGTTGTGCTTGTCACTCTTTCACAACAAGGCATACGTTCATTCAAAAACAGTTACACTGCTCAAACATTTTCTAAAAATTTGACACAGCCTCTCTGGAAATGGGGTCTCATAAAGTAATTATTTTCTGGGCTTGTCAATACAGAGGGAACTACGTGACTTAACCCAATACAGATAAAACTTAAACTGCTGTCTGACTAACCAGCAGTCACTATGAGACTAGGAGAATTGCTACACGTTCCCTACTTGAGAATATGTTATTAACTCCATTAAATGAATGGGCTAGCCTCCATGCAGGCATCTTTGCTGATTTTTATGTGTTTAATTACAGTTAACTGTTTTCAATAAGGTTTTTTCCCTGTGACAAAAACTGGAGGATAAAACTAAACATCAGCACACCCAGTGAAAGAACTCCCCCCTAACTTAATTTGAGTCAGGATTCTTTGCATGTTTGACATACTGCCAGCTTTTAAAAGACTTTTCTAACAGTGTGTTGCTTGGAAAAGATTTAGATGTTCATGAGGAATGTGGATTTTGGTAAAGTGTGATGAGTATTTCAGTTACCATGAAAAAAATGCTGAGAACTCTGAAATCTGTGCAGAAATCCAGTTTTATTTGAGTTTTCTTCTTCATTAGCTACACAGAATACTTTGGGAACTGGACATTAGCTGAATTAAGTATGATTAGTCTTCTAAAGTCAAATCTCTGTGCAACCAGTTTTGAAAATCATCATGCATGAAGCATTTCTCTGTTCCTATTTAAAACAGAAGCTGACAAATTAAATGGTAAAAAAAAAAAAAAAGGTAAAAAAATGCACAAAACTATCAATATGCCCTAAAGCATTAAAACCTAAAAGACTGAATTAAAAAAAAAAGGCACTGCTGTTAGTTGTATCTACTGTACTACCCATAGGTACAAGTGACTGGAAGCTTAGAAGTTTATATAGTTACTAATTACGTCAAGAGCATACATCCCCATCGGTCTATTGAGAAGAATCAGATGATGTTTAAAAACCCTATTTCTGATATTCTCAGTGTGACATTCAAGGTGGAGTTTAAAAGGTGCTAGAATTAGAAAACAAACTACTTAATTCTAACAGGAGCCTAACAAAAGGCATCTACCCTCTGAAGCAGCTTATGGCACTAGTTAGCTTAGTGTCCCATAATTGGCATTTGCTCGAGGAGACTGAGTGCAGTCTGGAGGCTGCCCTAGTGCACTCCCATGTACAAGTAGTGAAACAGATCTGGCTGTCAGCCTTAGCCATCCAAGTCTTCTGTCCCTGGTTAAACATTCAGCAGGTCTTATGCAAATGCGTGCTGATGCTTCTCAGTTGTTCTCCTGTGGCACTCCTGTAGCCTAAAAGGAAAGAGGAGAGGTTGTTGCTTTAAGGAAAGAGACTGTCACTGCCTATTTCGTGGTCTCTTTGTGGACCTTTGTTCTCAGAGTAGCTCCTTAAAATACGTGGAGCGTATCTTTCCGGTGCCCTTTGCCAGAGTTTTGTAGAAGGCACTATGTCACCCTGTCTATTGGCTCTGGGTGACCATTAGTGAGCCCATGGCAAAAGGGACTGCTGAGGAGTGCTTCCTCCTTTAGGCTGTCCTGTCTCCCCTCCCCTCTGCTCTACTTCATTTTGACAGAAACTACTTGAGTGTCCAGCTTGGAAGACAGGCTGCAAAGAGATACTGCCTCCCCCTGCAAAATTCCTGGCAGAAGGAACTGGTGTGCTGTGACACCCAAGACAAAATCATTTTTCGGTCAATGAACTTTCCTATCGGTATTCTCGTTGTTTGTACTTGAACCATGCAGTTACTCCCGTGGGCAAGTCCTTTGACACATATACTATTTTTATTATTAAATGTATATAACTTATTGTGTATTTCCTGGAGAGTTGGTTAATCAAGGCTTCATCGTGGCAAGAGGCCAGAAATCACAAGGGATTTACATGTGTGTTTTACCTATAAAATAATTAAGACAAAGAAGAAAAACTGAATGTGCTTTTGTTAGGCCGATCTTCTCACTCATAAAAGATACACAAATATACTTTACATTACTCTCTTGGTATTTATAATTTATAGATCTCTGCCTCCCTATGTCCTTCTGTGATCTGGTAAAAAGAAGAAAAATTGCTTTTCCAGTCCATTCTCCAGAAATCAAGTCACTGAGACCAGAAGGTTTTTGTAGCATGAAGTCATTTTAGGCAGCTGAATGGTCCAGACTTGCTACCACCTTCTTCTTTAATGGAATTCCATTTACAGGAATTCATGAAAGAGACCCAGTGATGAAGATTTAGCTCTTTCCTGTAAGCCAGAACCACTTTCCCACAAATAGTGAAAACACTGCCAAATGGTTACAGATCAGAGTACAGAAACATTCCAAACCAAAATATCTAGTCTCACTTACTATCTTGTGTACTTAATATTCTATAAAGACTTAAAACAAAAAGAAAGCAAACAAACACTGAATCCTTGCATGAATTTTGTTCAGGATTCTTCCATGTTAATTACCGTTTAAAATCTGAACTATAAATTCAAATTTATTTCTCAAAGACTTTCCAAACTTGGGAAGGTCAAAATTTGTGTTACAGCTGTTTGGTAATGTGAGAAATTCAGAGAAATAATTTACATGACACTTGCCAACTATATAAAACTTTAAATTGATCTGACTAAGGACTCACACTAGGAAACTCCTAAGCACTGAATTTCTAGCTTCAAGGAAAACAGAAGTGTTCAGTATCAAAGAAAACTAAACAGTGTTTGAACATCTGTGGCTGAACATCCAGAATCAGTCTCTTCTCCACAGGTAAGTAGTTATTTTTCCCAATGCATGGAATAGTGCTGGAACCCTATTAACCTCTCCCACATGTTCCAGCTTTGGTTGCTCCAAAAATAGTCTTAAGATTTCTTCCTTATCCAAATAAAATCTCATGCCATTGCTCAAATATGCAAACAACAGATAACTGGCCTACTTTTACTCCCAGAGTAAGTCTTACTCTGTGAATATTGTGATTCTGAAGAATTGAATTGGTTAAAGAAGTATTTACAGTAAGCTACAAAGTTTAAAACCTCTTGAAATGTGATCCTTTTTGGCAGAACAGTTTAGGCAGGAAACCTTACACCTGACTAATGCTGGCCAAAACAATGTAGCTACTTCACAGTTTCTATTGACTAGGTTGTATTTACCGTCATTTGCTGCCTGAAGGTGCTTAGCTAGTAGCAGATGTCTCATTAATCCTCTCTGCTCAGGAGAGTTAGGCTACAAAGCAGGGAATGCCACATAAGGGAAGTGTGACTCGACCAATCCAACAGTACTTGGAAACAGGTTGTATCTCATCCTAGACGGGGATGGCCCAGGAAGGGCAGAGCCCAGGGCTGAGTGAGAAGCACCCCATCTTGTACTTACACAGACAGTCCTTTCTCCAAACTGGCTGTAGAAGGTCATCGTGACTTTGTGCTTGTGCCCAGTCCTCTGATCAAAGGTGTTACAGGTGTTGAAGGGTGGGCTGTACAAATGCAGGCTAACAGCAGGCTCTGTGTGGCTTATGTTCTCCACACGGTGCAGGCCAATGGAGTCTACATCAGCAAAGGCAGAAAAGGAGAAGGTGTGTTAGCAGGAAGATCTAATGAGATTTCAATTGCCTGGAAAAAATGCTTTTCAAACTGTAACTCATGAGCAAATAGGCATGGCCACAGTTCTACAGGCAAAAAGTAACTCAGTACAGGGAATTTGGCTGCTGTTCTCTAGCACAGATTCCTAAAGACACTGTTAATTCAAAATGCATTATTGCCTTCCACAGTTCATGTAATTTCTATATTATCTGCCACAGGATAAAGGCCAACAGAAATCCCAAGAAAATTAAGGAAGACCACACTGTAAGTATTTTGCTAGCTCTCATTCCCAAGGACTTCAAGCTCGTTTACTTTCCTAGGAGAGCTGTTGCTATATGTGCTTCAAAAGCATGAAAGGGCAAAAAGCTTTTGTGTTGCTAATTCTTCACAAGTAACAAGGATATCAGTCACATTAAAAGTCAGCTACATGCATTGGGGCATGGAGTTATGGGCAGAGATATGGTGTCTTCTGATGCAGGCATCTGTTTTCTAATTAATCCTTCCAGGTTATTGGTTTGGAGAACACATTTTTCATTTGTTTTCTCTTTCCAATAAGGTGTCTAATCAATAGTGACCAGCACACTTCCAATCATGACTGAATAGTAAGCATAATCAAGCTATTACATAAAAATGTAAGGTATGAAGAATCACATCCGTGAAACAAACCATGTCCGTTCTACACTAAAATGGACTAATTTGAGTTACTTAATAGAGACCTTGAATTTAATTTATGACCCTGCTCTAAAAACAACTCAGGCCTTTGTACTTGAATTTGTTATATAATACCTGGACATGTATTGTGCAATGCAGCCATGATACCCTGAGAGTCATGAGTATACTCTTAACTGTGATTGGAAGCCCTAAGTGTTGTTAACGTACTTTATCTAAACAGAGGATGTAGCAGCTGGGGGGGAAAGTCCTAAATCTGTGCTCACCTAATGGGGAACTCAAATAAACACAGTTTAGTGGGTTCTAACCCTTACGTACAAGAGCAGCCAAGAAGCACGCAGGGGAATTGTGAAGGCACTTGCTATTCATGCAGTTATGGCAATCAACACGCTGTCAGTGTTTTCCTTCTGCTTGTTTAACGTGTTAGTTTAAAACCAAAACATCTGTTATGAAACATGGCAGAGATCCAAACAGCCTCAGAGAACTGGATACCAAACTTGTTTTAAACAACTGAGGAAGCTTTGGGTAAGATGCACACAGCCTGCAGTTGTTTGCACTGGAAAGGACTGCATATGTAGGAAAACCTGACTGAGATGGAGAACCCATTGCGTCCCCGGCAAGGGAGCATAAGCAGATGTGTCAAGCAGCTTCTTCCATTTCCTGCCCTATCAATTTAGTGTCTTCATTTAGCATGGCAAAGCTTCAACAGAGGGCTGCAGAACGCCAGTCTTTCTCCCCAGTGCCCTCACCCTGGCTAAGTTCATAACCTAACATGAGGCTCCCTCTAGCTGGGAAGTTCCCAAGGTCAGCCCCACAAGGTGTGCTCTCCAGTGTTTAACCCATGACATACAAAGCAGATGACCTGCTTGTCTGCTGCTTCACCTTTGTTCTGTTGAACTCAAGGTGGTCCAGCAGGATGTGCAGTGTCTTTCATTGCAACAGCACACATTACATCCAGATGGCAACTCCAGGATGTTCTCCAGCAAAGCATGAGGTAGTAAGAGTTACAGATACATGTGATGATGACATGGATTTAGGTACTTAAAGAGCCTTACTGATGGAGTCTTAGTCATTGTCAACATTGTGTACTTTTTTTTTAGATTGGGAATTTCAGTTTTGCTCATGCTGCACTTCGGCACTAAAGTCTTTTGTTGATTTGCACAAGAAGTAGCACTTTTACATTTTCAACATAAATTTCCCATGAGTGAATAAAAGGATCACTTCTTTGGGAACAAAAGAAAAAAAACCCAACAAACAAAAAAACAAACAAACAAACCCCCCCCCCCCAAACCCTCAAATAATCTAACAACAAAATCAAGGTGATCAAGCTATCTAAACTTTGCTTCATTTATTTCTTAAAAAATGCTATTCATGTTTATGTTTACAAGAAATTTCAGATAATCATCAGGGGCACAATACTAAAGGCTGCTTGGGCTAGAGGAGATACCCAGTATATTAAATTAGCAAACAATTGCTACAATGTTTTAAGAGTGAGTGAAAAGCACATTTTTGTTGTGGTTGTTTATTTTACTGAATCTAAATACAGGCTTGTGTAGAGTCTAAAGAGTCTCATTCTTAAACTGTGCATAAAGCCATAGGTATTATACTGTTAAATGTAGGAGACTAAAAAGCAGATGAACTCTTCTGTTAGGAATAAGACTCATAGACAGATAGTTGTCAAAACAAGCTTAATATCTTACCATTAATGTAAGCACATTGATTTTCCCTCAAAGCTCGTTCTGATTTCTTAGTCATTTCACCATTTCCCTTTTTCTCAGGCCATTCAAACAGAGTCTCCTTTAGATTTCCCTGGAGGATCTTCATAAAGCAGTGTGAGTCAGTGTGATCATGGATACTGCTATATATGTAAAAAGAATAACCAAACTCAGTGTGATAAGCATATTTAATTCCAGTGCAAGACAGACAATGTAACATGTTGTATGGGACAAAACCTTAGAATGAAATTCAGTTCCACAAGGGAGATGCATTAAGGGCTGTCTACTTAAACTGCTACTATAGGAATATTTTGACATAAATTCACATACAGCAGGGTTTGGAAAAGAGTCAGATATTGGTCAGCCTATGACTTTGATATAGAAAAATACAAACAAAGTCTGGAGAAAGGAGTAGGGTTAAAAATTTCTTCAGAATGCAAAAACTCTTCTTGGCCAAGAAACAATACAATGCTTCTACCATGATCCCAGGCAGATATTGGTATAAACTTCCATGTATATCTGATCTTTGGAAATCCACTGTTCTCGCTCCCAAAATGTGAAGAAATGAGCTAATTCTGCTTAATTTCTCTAGCCCCTTTACTGCTGGGATTCACATGCATTGTTGAAAAAAATGCTGTACTTCTCACTCCGATGCTACTAAATACAACCAGCTATACTAAGCTGTTAATTTCACTGGCATTTTCATGTTAAAACCCAACAGAATCTGGTAGGATTTGTTTGCTTTCTTGATCTCTCTTCTTGTTCAGAAGCATGTTTTATTTTGACACATTTAGAGATTACATATGGGTTAGATATTTAGTTTAGTATTGGTTTATTTTTCTTTAAGTACAGGACTTACTGTTACGGACTACTGTAAATGGGATTAGGAGAAAGGGAGGGCTCTCCATTCATTGTGGCAAAGGAGAAGAGGGAATTTGGCCCTCTGAAGTACAGTGCTAATAATGAGTTTCAATCAAAAACTTGGTACTTGTACATTACTGTTTTTATTCAACAAACATTAGGATTCCTTGCAAACTGAGATGCTGAGAGAGCAGAGCTTGCTTCAGGTACAGAATGCTTCACAAATACCACATTGTCACGTTCCTTCCAAAAAACATGAGAAAATCTAAACTCCTTCTTGTAGAAAGCAAAAACAATTGTCTCAGTCTAGCTTAACAAATGTCCATCCAACTTGAACACAGTTTAACACAAATTACAGACTGTATGAGAATAGCCTAGAAGGAGTAGTGGTAGTGAGCTCAGTTCCTGTATTGCTCTGAGTGTCATGTTATGGCACCCCCTAAAGAATACTGTACATGATCAATTGCAACAAACAAAAAAAATCTGTTCCAACATCTCCTTATGTTTTCTATTTAGATGTGAGAATATTTGGTCCAAAACCTGCATATTTTGCTATTACATTTTTTGCTTTAGCCCACACTTCATGAAAGACCCTCCAAGAGACAGATCCTGCCCTGACATTGTGTAGGACAACACAACCAAATGTACAGTCTATGCACATGACTCAGGAGGCCACATCAGCATTATGGTCCATTTTGAGGGAAGAGATGGGATGCATGAACCTAGAGAAAGCCAAGCAGTTCTGGAAAGGGGCTCCCTCCTCACTATCTGCAGTCCTAATCCAAATCTACTTTTCTCACCTTGTCACAAAGGCAGATTTAAACACCCTGAGAGAAGCAAGATTATTTAACCTGCACCTAGTCCTGCTTCTGAGGTCAGGTGTTGTATGGGACAGGTTGAACAGGGTCATATCAACCACTGTATCTCCAGGACTAAAAAGTTCTCTGGCAGTAGAGAAGCTTAGCTTTTGTAGAAAAACAAAGCATTTTTGAAAGAGTGCTTACAAATGGCCATGAAGTACAAACTTGCAAAAGTTACAGCAGATGTTCAGGACTGCTATACTAATAGGAGCTCCGCACTGCTTACTTTCCAGACACTTTCTGATAGCTCCCATAGGACTTATTTCTTTTTCCTCTATTTTGTATGACAGTGAAAGATACGAGGAATTTATATGTTTGCTAAAATCATAGTCTTTGAATACAAACCTGCCATGACCTTCACCCCAGCACAAGATCATCAAGTTGAACTTTCCATTTCCATTGTCCACAAGATTTCTTGTATACCTGAAATACAAAGTGTTTGCTCTTTACTGTACTTGTATGTTTATAAAAGAGAAAATTATACAAACGTGTTTATGAAAGAAGGTTGTGACATACAAAAACTCTTTTTCTTCTGTTTTCTTGAAATCCAAGTTTTACTTAGAAAAAATGAAATTGTATTTTTAAGTTTGGCTTTTTTTGGTAGGAGTTTTTTTTTCTGGGAAGGAAAAGGAATATCTAATATTTTAGAATGCCATTTCTTTTGAATTACATAGATGATTGGAGTTTGGGAACTTTGAGTCAGACTAGAGTGGTAGACAGGATCAAATCAAAATGGTTATTGAATGAAGTCACTTCAGCAGCTGGCTTATAATTAGAAACAGAGGACTGCAATGAAACAAGAAAAATACATAGTTACATTCTTCTGCAGTTTCTTTTCTGGTATTCTTGGCTTTCCTTCTCTTACACAGAATTCATTTGTACAAAGCCAAAATAACAAAGAATGAAGATGTCAGACTTCCTGTACATGGTCCTCCCACTCTGTTCCTGAAAGTTCCATGTCTTGTATTGTAGCATTTTTGTGTGGATAAAGCACCTGTGAGGGATGTTTTGCCAGCATCTATTTCTAAACAAAGTTTATTAGAGCAAAATTTGTTTTAAAATAACATCTAATGTTTGTTTCCTTTTACTCTCCTATAAGCTTCCCCTGAATTGCTGATCATTTTGCTCTATTGAAAAGTTCACTAGAGAAGGGACTTGGATTTTGCTCTATTGCTTCCCATAGCATGAACCTTCTGATCTGGGTCTGATCCTTTGGTGAAAGTAGCTCAGGGAGCTTTCAGATTTAATTTTAGCAGTAGTCATGAGTACTTGCACTTCACCAAGTAAAGAAAATATTTATGCCTACCATGGTACACTTCAGTCTCACCTGAAAAATGCAAGCAAGAGCACACAGAAAGTGCAATGATGTCAATTGAATGCTTTCAAATTAATATCCCCATAAGTCCACTTTATTTTACTCAAGGAAGGATGCTCATAACGAACTACTTTCAAAGTAAACATGTATATCTATACACTGCCTCTCACTGCATCCACAACCTGTACATATATTACATAGACATATTTTTCCTATGATGTCAGAAAACAAGTAATCAATGCTGGCATTTGACAGAACTTCTCAAGGGCTGTTATTTCTGTACAGGTCTGGCTGGATAAAAATTTATAAAGAACAAATAATAAATAAATATATAAACAAAAGGTTGCCAAGCATACTTCCAATGTTAACACACTTTGTTTTCCGGATTCTTAGTTTCCTGTGTTCTGTTACAAATGTCATGATTTGTTCCAAACGAAAATAGTCACAGAGAGGTGAAAGGAGTCTAAAAAAAGTCAAGCTAGAACAATGCTTTTACAATGGCACAGTTAAAAGGAAATTTTGGAGTTTGGGGTGTTTGATTTTTTGGTGGGGTTTTGTTTTTCTTTTTTTTTTTTTTTTTGTTTAGTTTTTTGTTTTGTTTTTTGTTTGGTTTGGTTTTGGGGTTTTTTTAAAAAAACACTCGAATAAAATGTATTTATCTTGAAATTTCAGACCGCGAAGCCAACGGTGGCAGGGATAAATCAGCTGCTAATGAGTTGATAATCAGTTGCTCAGAGCAAGAGGGAGTTAAATCCCTAACAGGTACTTTCCTCCCAGCCGGTGAGCAGCAGAAAGCCTCGGTCTGCAGTCCGCCGGAGCAGGGGCAGCCGCCGGGGGCCCCCCGGTACGGCC
>VXAX01004960.1:45646-62335 GCA_013399835.1 Leptocoma aspasia
CCCTGCTGATCCCAGTCCCCGTCCGCGGCTCTGCCGCGCCGCCGCCGCCGCTTGCGCGGCCGGGGGCTCCCTGCTCCCTGGTGTTCTCTACCTGTACTGGTCGAACTTGGCGTACTGCAGCCACTCCTCGGGGTTGCTCTCGTATGACTCCATTAGCGACTGGACCTCGTCCACGCTGACTTTGTCCTCGGCGAATATCTGATGGAGGATACGGACCAGCTCCTCCAGGCTCCGCGCCTTCCAGGTCTCCGTCTGCACCGGCTGCTCCATCATCGCCGGTCGCTCCCCTGCCGCCGCCAGCCGCTGCCCCTGGCCGGCCCCCACCGCCTGCCTTTATGCGCCGGGAGGCACGGCGGGAGCCTACCACCGCCCCGGCGGGCGGGCCCGCGGCCAGCTGCCCGTCCCCGTCCCCGTGAGCGCGGCCACCGACCCCGGCGGGCGGGGGCAGCCGGAGGCGGCCGCAGCGGCTCCTCGCACCGCCCGCTGCTGCTGCCCCTCCGGAGCCCAGGCGAAGCGGGGGAGGTTGGGCCGGCGGGCGTCTGGGGCTCCGGTACCCCAGGCGGGGGAAATAGGAGAAGTGGCTATTGCTGCCGGGCCGAAAGCATCTCTACCCCTCTGCCGGGGAGCGCGGCCTGCCGCTGCCTCCGTTACTTACGCGTTGGTTTGAAAAAATACATATAAAAGTTCTATTGAAAAGCCAAACAAGACACACAGCTATTAAAAGCACACAGAAGGTTACTGCTGGAGATTGCTTACAGACAGCCGTTGATAGTGCTGTTTCTTGAAAGCCAGTGCACTCTGCAGGAACACTTAGGGCTGCGTCACCCTTAGCACTCGGAATGACACACAGAAAACACGGTGAACGGGACCAAAGAGACCGTGCTAACACAACAGACCATCCTCGCGCTCCTAGTCTATCCAACCTATATACTGGCAGTAGAGCAAGCAGATGTCACACCAGCCGTCTTCCTTCCACTTCAGCTGTTAATAAAATGTTTATCAGTCATGAATTCTGGCAACAGAATTCACAATGCACCATAGAACAGTGTTTTAAGAAAATCTATGTATCCTTTCTTAAAAAGAAAAAAAGGTTCCGCTCTTTGGGTCTGCCTTATGATTATGGAGTTTGGAAGTAAGCAGACTGCTGGTGTGGGCTGCTGTAGCTCTGAGGCTCAAAGGTGCTCACAACACCAGCAGCTTGCAGTTTCCCTTACAGACAGTTACACTGAGGGATTTTTAGCACATCTGCTTTCTCCTCCCTCTCCCTGACCCATACATGAAAGTACAGGCATGACAAAAAGAACCACCACTAATAAAGCAGATATAGCTTGAGAGGCTGAATGAATTTATGGTTTCACTGCAGTAGGGAATGCTTTCCCAGTTTTACATGGGGCTGGAATCTAGCACACTGGAGTGAAACACAAATCAATGTACTGAATAGGTACATTTTCAGCCATCACTCCAGAACCTCTCCCAGCACACAGAAAGCAGACCCCGCCTTGTCAGTATTCTGTAAAGTATTGTTGGTATGTCTGCATGAAAAAGAGAGAGAAAACAGCAATGATTTAAAGATTGTTTAAAGGTCTGAGAGAACCTCAGACTATCCCAAATCTCTTAAACACAACCCTTGTACTGGTCTCAGCAGCCATGTCTAGTCTTCCCGTGCCAAATGCAGGTAATGAACAAACACATCACCTCCCTTGGTAACTTTTCCAAAGTTACCAATTAAGAATGAGTCTTATTTCTTAATGCAATTTACCTCTGGTCTGTGTCAGCTATTGGTTGATGCTCTCGAAAGATTGGATGGGCAAATAGCACTACCTCAGTAGTCTCATATAGAACCTTTAAAACTGCTGTAGGTTACAAAGAGTTAGAATTAGTGTGAAATATCCTACCATTTATTTCAAAGGCAGAATTCACATTCCTTTGGCAGCTGTTGGAAGCACCGCCCAAAGGAATAAAATGTCCCTCAAGAATAAATTGCAAGGATCACAGTTATGGGTTGTGAAATGAAGAATGAGGTAAATTTTCAAATATTTTTTGTCTTATTCTGATACTCACAGGATCTGACAGAAACTAATTTCCACCAGCTATATTTCTCTGCTTATTTGTACACCTGTGCTTGGAGGTATTTTCCTTGGTATTTAAATCCAGGGGAAAAAAGAGTTATGCCACTGCCATTAACCCCTGACACCTCAGTACTTTGATTCCTTTGCCACAATGTTGATGAGACCATTAGTTAAATACTGCTAGTAAAAGGACATTTTGTACCTCCCTCTATTACAAGTAAGGGATCAGGCTGGATCTACCTACTGCAGTTTCCAACTGCTGCTGTTTATTACAGTTTATATAGTTACACGTTTTATTTCCTCCCATTCAGAAGTGTTTACAGCTTTTAATTTGGAATTGTTCAACATACTTTTTGATCCCCAAAACTTCCACAGGAGCTGATTACTTGACTGCTTGAACACCATTAGGAACAATATTTATGTCTCTCTAAGTTGTGCTTTTGCTTATGCCCCATTGACAGAAATGGCACAAGGGTCTGAGCACATACAGCAGTTAACTGTCACTAAAAATTCAATATAAAAAAAAGAGAACACAAACCCACACAGCATGGGTATTGTTTTTACATTCTCACTTGTGACTCTGCACAAGGAGACTGCAGGATTTTATGCACTTTTATTGCTGGAAATCATACACCTGCAGAAATTAACTATTACATGTATTTCTCAAGTATCCTATTAAAAACTTGTCTTTGAGAATAGGAGTTTGGGCTTTAACCACAAAAACTTTGCTTTATGTACAAATGCTGAAGCACTCTGCTATTACCCAGAAGACAGGTATAAGCAAATCAAGCAATCATTTGACATGACATGTAACTCCAAGAAGTTAGAAGTTAGTTAAGAAGTGCTTAGCAGCTGAAGTGCTCAAGCACTTACTGGCACACCATCTCCTACTGGGGTGCAGCTCACAAGGTTTCTCATGCTTTATTGAGGAAAATCTTGAAGTCAGATCGATGGAATTATCAAACTGCAGCATTAGACATTTTGCAAATGTAGCTTGTGACTCTACTTTGTTTTATATCTTGGTAACTCCAAATGAAAATTGTGAGCTAGCTGAAGGTGGGATCCAAGGCGTCTGAATGACCAGGCTCTTCCAGCAAACAACTCTGCTGCATCTCTTTTGGTCTGGTAGCCTGACCGGGCAACAGCACTTCAACACCACCATGAGCCTGCTCCTCCAGACAGAACGACTTTCACCCCTCTTACTAAGTCAACTCTTACTAACTTAACTCTTAGTTAAGTCTCTGTTCACCTAAGTTTCTGATGTTTGTAGAGGGCTCTAAAGAGAAAACCTGGATCTGCAGTTGTAGTGAAAGATTTGGGACTACATGACTTAATGTAGTCATAAATCAATATATCAGTGCAGCTGTTCCTCAGTCCTATCACCTGTAAAGTGAGATTGATCACTCAGTACATAAGAGATCTTACATGAGAAACTGCTGCATGCACAGTGATTCTCAAAAAAAGCTTGAGAACAAATTTTATCAAATATCACTCAATTAAACACCCTCTTCAGACTAAAAACATGCAGTAAAACATGAGTGAAATGAGGACACCACATACAAAATCATGTCAAACACTTAAAACACCAACAACTACTAAATGGCATGAGCTCTGCTGAAGATAAAAACAGACTCCAAACAATGCAGTGAGAGCTGTGTGGCATTAAACCACACAGCACAGAAGGGACTCTTGGAAGAATCAGTCTGATCCACTCTTGATGGGACATTAGTACATGCGTGTTCTATAAATAGAATACAAAATACTGACATTTATCTCTGAAAGAAAGACACTTAAAGTTTGTGGTCTTTTTCAATTTATGATATTTACATGAGAAAGCCAAAGTGCTGGATAGCTCTGTGCTAGGAATATTACCATTTAGTTTTGAGTGGAGATCTTTTTTATTTCTTTGAGGTTTCTCATTAAGAGCTCTTTAGGGTTACTAGTTCTGTTACCAAACAGAGTTCAAGGGAAATATCTTTATCTGCTTTAAATCATAGACTGATTTTTGCAATTGGAACATGCTAACTCAAACCTTTTTTTTTAAGGTTAGGCCCTCAATGAAATTGTATTTTAACTCTACATTATGTCAGTCTAATTGAAATACACACAATAATTTGCATGTTGAATCATTCCATGAGAAGATACAAGGACTCCAAAACTCCTGCACTTTATTAAAAAAGATTTTTTAAAGTAATGTTCATCAGCTACTTTTAATAAAGAAAGGTATGATGGAACCAAGACATATAGCAAGTACTTTGCCACCATCTATAGTCTGCATATTTAACAAAAAACATTGCTGAATGTGGCTACTGGTAGGCATTTAGAGCCTATCAATTTAGTCATTTAGAGATGATTGAATGGAGGGAATGCAGGGGAATCACTTAAAAAAAATTCCTAGATTGCTCGCCAAGTTTGAAGAGGGACCATGTTTTTTCTCCCAAAGTTTAATTCTTTCCACTGCACATACAAGGGATCAAATCTCACCTGAAATTTCACCTGTGTACCTAGCAACAAGTATCCAAAGGACTGATCCCTGCCACATGGGCCAGCTTGCAAAGGACAGATTTCATCAATGTTATTTACCTCCTGATCTCTGTAACAGGCTGATCACATCCAAAGTGCCCACCAGAAATGGTACCTTGCCAGCTCCTGAATTGAGCACAAGCCAAAATCTGTGCCAGCAACTGTTCTAACAACCAACTGTACAGATGACTGAGCTACAGAGTCCCAGAAAATTTCCTGGCACTACCAAGTCTAGTGACACAGATGTAGCCTGACAGGCTTAACATTAAGCCTTTAACATACTCATTTCGGTCTCAGTCAAAAATGTGATTCAACCTTTTTTAACCACCTATTTTAGGATGAAACAATCTCTAAATGAGCTTTTGTTGCTCTGACTAAAAGAGGCATCTGACATCTCAGAGTGTTGTGGCTTATTAAAGCAAGAGCAAAGTGTGGATTATTATGTAGTTTAGCCTTGGAAGCATATTAAATATGGTACTAACAAAGCTGAAGCACGGTCTTTGCAAATAAGAAACACAGTTTACATGTTTTCTTGCCAAGTGTTTTTCTTCTCTTGATGATCCAATACAAAACAAGGTTGAAAATACCTCTTATTTTTTAATGCACGCTGAATTTTATCCAAGCTTGTAATAGTCACAGTCCTCATGAAAAACCCCAGTTAAAGGAATTTTTGCTCCCCTTTTTTTTTTTCTCACCCCCAAGATGAAGATGTTGTCGTATGATAATGCCTTGAATAACATTTGTTATGTTATTTACATCCCTAAAGAGTAACTGAGACTTCAGGGTAGTCAAGAACAATATAAGCCAAAAAGTTGTGCAAACAGGCAGAATTTGATTTGCAAAATGAGGATGAACAGCAACAATCAGTAAACAGAAGCTGCTTTGGCATTGGAGGAAGTTTGAAGAACGGATGTGTGGATTTCCAACCGCCGCACCGTGAACTTACTGTGTATCAGTACATTCAAGATTAAGTTGTGAGGATAATTAACACAGACACATCTTCTGTTGAGACCTTAGCAGTAGTTTTCTGAGACTTTAAACTCCTGGAAATGATGACATTAGTTCAGTATGCTCATAGGTGGCACAACTGTGTATTTATTTTATCATTTCACTCTTGAGCTAACTTTAATTTCATTTAGCTTCTTCAGGTTTCCATGCGCATTTAAGATTAGTTCAAGCTACAAGTTACAAATCTATCATTGATGCTATTCTCTAAAACATTATAATAACTCATAAAAATAGTGCCTCACAGTTTAAATGGTTTGCATCTGATTATTATTAACTTGCAATTTTTTTTTTACTTTTTTTTTTTACATTTACATAGCAAAAAATAATGCCATGTAAAATTCAGTTACAGGGTAACTGAATTTTGCATAGCATTATTTTTTAATATCAGTATGTTGTGAAGTACTAGGTCCTTCATAAAAAGTGTAATAACTTCCCTTTCCAATACTTATCTTATTCCTCAGTCTTTAAAAATACGTTTACCGAATTTTTTCAATTTGCCTTTTCTGTTAATTCAATTACATTAAATCAAGTGAATGAAATTACATTACAAATATTGGCAGTTCAGTGTAGTGTATAGTAGCATATTGGTTGAACACAATACTCTGAGTAAATCTAGATTTTTTTTTTNTCGGAATGACACACAGAAAACACGGTGAACGGGACCAAAGAGACCGTGCTAACACAACAGACCATCCTCGCGCTCCTAGTCTATCCAACCTATATACTGGCAGTAGAGCAAGCAGATGTCACACCAGCCGTCTTCCTTCCACTTCAGCTGTTAATAAAATGTTTATCAGTCATGAATTCTGGCAACAGAATTCACAATGCACCATAGAACAGTGTTTTAAGAAAATCTATGTATCCTTTCTTAAAAAGAAAAAAAGGTTCCGCTCTTTGGGTCTGCCTTATGATTATGGAGTTTGGAAGTAAGCAGACTGCTGGTGTGGGCTGCTGTAGCTCTGAGGCTCAAAGGTGCTCACAACACCAGCAGCTTGCAGTTTCCCTTACAGACAGTTACACTGAGGGATTTTTAGCACATCTGCTTTCTCCTCCCTCTCCCTGACCCATACATGAAAGTACAGGCATGACAAAAAGAACCACCACTAATAAAGCAGATATAGCTTGAGAGGCTGAATGAATTTATGGTTTCACTGCAGTAGGGAATGCTTTCCCAGTTTTACATGGGGCTGGAATCTAGCACACTGGAGTGAAACACAAATCAATGTACTGAATAGGTACATTTTCAGCCATCACTCCAGAACCTCTCCCAGCACACAGAAAGCAGACCCCGCCTTGTCAGTATTCTGTAAAGTATTGTTGGTATGTCTGCATGAAAAAGAGAGAGAAAACAGCAATGATTTAAAGATTGTTTAAAGGTCTGAGAGAACCTCAGACTATCCCAAATCTCTTAAACACAACCCTTGTACTGGTCTCAGCAGCCATGTCTAGTCTTCCCGTGCCAAATGCAGGTAATGAACAAACACATCACCTCCCTTGGTAACTTTTCCAAAGTTACCAATTAAGAATGAGTCTTATTTCTTAATGCAATTTACCTCTGGTCTGTGTCAGCTATTGGTTGATGCTCTCGAAAGATTGGATGGGCAAATAGCACTACCTCAGTAGTCTCATATAGAACCTTTAAAACTGCTGTAGGTTACAAAGAGTTAGAATTAGTGTGAAATATCCTACCATTTATTTCAAAGGCAGAATTCACATTCCTTTGGCAGCTGTTGGAAGCACCGCCCAAAGGAATAAAATGTCCCTCAAGAATAAATTGCAAGGATCACAGTTATGGGTTGTGAAATGAAGAATGAGGTAAATTTTCAAATATTTTTTGTCTTATTCTGATACTCACAGGATCTGACAGAAACTAATTTCCACCAGCTATATTTCTCTGCTTATTTGTACACCTGTGCTTGGAGGTATTTTCCTTGGTATTTAAATCCAGGGGAAAAAAGAGTTATGCCACTGCCATTAACCCCTGACACCTCAGTACTTTGATTCCTTTGCCACAATGTTGATGAGACCATTAGTTAAATACTGCTAGTAAAAGGACATTTTGTACCTCCCTCTATTACAAGTAAGGGATCAGGCTGGATCTACCTACTGCAGTTTCCAACTGCTGCTGTTTATTACAGTTTATATAGTTACACGTTTTATTTCCTCCCATTCAGAAGTGTTTACAGCTTTTAATTTGGAATTGTTCAACATACTTTTTGATCCCCAAAACTTCCACAGGAGCTGATTACTTGACTGCTTGAACACCATTAGGAACAATATTTATGTCTCTCTAAGTTGTGCTTTTGCTTATGCCCCATTGACAGAAATGGCACAAGGGTCTGAGCACATACAGCAGTTAACTGTCACTAAAAATTCAATATAAAAAAAAGAGAACACAAACCCACACAGCATGGGTATTGTTTTTACATTCTCACTTGTGACTCTGCACAAGGAGACTGCAGGATTTTATGCACTTTTATTGCTGGAAATCATACACCTGCAGAAATTAACTATTACATGTATTTCTCAAGTATCCTATTAAAAACTTGTCTTTGAGAATAGGAGTTTGGGCTTTAACCACAAAAACTTTGCTTTATGTACAAATGCTGAAGCACTCTGCTATTACCCAGAAGACAGGTATAAGCAAATCAAGCAATCATTTGACATGACATGTAACTCCAAGAAGTTAGAAGTTAGTTAAGAAGTGCTTAGCAGCTGAAGTGCTCAAGCACTTACTGGCACACCATCTCCTACTGGGGTGCAGCTCACAAGGTTTCTCATGCTTTATTGAGGAAAATCTTGAAGTCAGATCGATGGAATTATCAAACTGCAGCATTAGACATTTTGCAAATGTAGCTTGTGACTCTACTTTGTTTTATATCTTGGTAACTCCAAATGAAAATTGTGAGCTAGCTGAAGGTGGGATCCAAGGCGTCTGAATGACCAGGCTCTTCCAGCAAACAACTCTGCTGCATCTCTTTTGGTCTGGTAGCCTGACCGGGCAACAGCACTTCAACACCACCATGAGCCTGCTCCTCCAGACAGAACGACTTTCACCCCTCTTACTAAGTCAACTCTTACTAACTTAACTCTTAGTTAAGTCTCTGTTCACCTAAGTTTCTGATGTTTGTAGAGGGCTCTAAAGAGAAAACCTGGATCTGCAGTTGTAGTGAAAGATTTGGGACTACATGACTTAATGTAGTCATAAATCAATATATCAGTGCAGCTGTTCCTCAGTCCTATCACCTGTAAAGTGAGATTGATCACTCAGTACATAAGAGATCTTACATGAGAAACTGCTGCATGCACAGTGATTCTCAAAAAAAGCTTGAGAACAAATTTTATCAAATATCACTCAATTAAACACCCTCTTCAGACTAAAAACATGCAGTAAAACATGAGTGAAATGAGGACACCACATACAAAATCATGTCAAACACTTAAAACACCAACAACTACTAAATGGCATGAGCTCTGCTGAAGATAAAAACAGACTCCAAACAATGCAGTGAGAGCTGTGTGGCATTAAACCACACAGCACAGAAGGGACTCTTGGAAGAATCAGTCTGATCCACTCTTGATGGGACATTAGTACATGCGTGTTCTATAAATAGAATACAAAATACTGACATTTATCTCTGAAAGAAAGACACTTAAAGTTTGTGGTCTTTTTCAATTTATGATATTTACATGAGAAAGCCAAAGTGCTGGATAGCTCTGTGCTAGGAATATTACCATTTAGTTTTGAGTGGAGATCTTTTTTATTTCTTTGAGGTTTCTCATTAAGAGCTCTTTAGGGTTACTAGTTCTGTTACCAAACAGAGTTCAAGGGAAATATCTTTATCTGCTTTAAATCATAGACTGATTTTTGCAATTGGAACATGCTAACTCAAACCTTTTTTTTTAAGGTTAGGCCCTCAATGAAATTGTATTTTAACTCTACATTATGTCAGTCTAATTGAAATACACACAATAATTTGCATGTTGAATCATTCCATGAGAAGATACAAGGACTCCAAAACTCCTGCACTTTATTAAAAAAGATTTTTTAAAGTAATGTTCATCAGCTACTTTTAATAAAGAAAGGTATGATGGAACCAAGACATATAGCAAGTACTTTGCCACCATCTATAGTCTGCATATTTAACAAAAAACATTGCTGAATGTGGCTACTGGTAGGCATTTAGAGCCTATCAATTTAGTCATTTAGAGATGATTGAATGGAGGGAATGCAGGGGAATCACTTAAAAAAAATTCCTAGATTGCTCGCCAAGTTTGAAGAGGGACCATGTTTTTTCTCCCAAAGTTTAATTCTTTCCACTGCACATACAAGGGATCAAATCTCACCTGAAATTTCACCTGTGTACCTAGCAACAAGTATCCAAAGGACTGATCCCTGCCACATGGGCCAGCTTGCAAAGGACAGATTTCATCAATGTTATTTACCTCCTGATCTCTGTAACAGGCTGATCACATCCAAAGTGCCCACCAGAAATGGTACCTTGCCAGCTCCTGAATTGAGCACAAGCCAAAATCTGTGCCAGCAACTGTTCTAACAACCAACTGTACAGATGACTGAGCTACAGAGTCCCAGAAAATTTCCTGGCACTACCAAGTCTAGTGACACAGATGTAGCCTGACAGGCTTAACATTAAGCCTTTAACATACTCATTTCGGTCTCAGTCAAAAATGTGATTCAACCTTTTTTAACCACCTATTTTAGGATGAAACAATCTCTAAATGAGCTTTTGTTGCTCTGACTAAAAGAGGCATCTGACATCTCAGAGTGTTGTGGCTTATTAAAGCAAGAGCAAAGTGTGGATTATTATGTAGTTTAGCCTTGGAAGCATATTAAATATGGTACTAACAAAGCTGAAGCACGGTCTTTGCAAATAAGAAACACAGTTTACATGTTTTCTTGCCAAGTGTTTTTCTTCTCTTGATGATCCAATACAAAACAAGGTTGAAAATACCTCTTATTTTTTAATGCACGCTGAATTTTATCCAAGCTTGTAATAGTCACAGTCCTCATGAAAAACCCCAGTTAAAGGAATTTTTGCTCCCCTTTTTTTTTTTCTCACCCCCAAGATGAAGATGTTGTCGTATGATAATGCCTTGAATAACATTTGTTATGTTATTTACATCCCTAAAGAGTAACTGAGACTTCAGGGTAGTCAAGAACAATATAAGCCAAAAAGTTGTGCAAACAGGCAGAATTTGATTTGCAAAATGAGGATGAACAGCAACAATCAGTAAACAGAAGCTGCTTTGGCATTGGAGGAAGTTTGAAGAACGGATGTGTGGATTTCCAACCGCCGCACCGTGAACTTACTGTGTATCAGTACATTCAAGATTAAGTTGTGAGGATAATTAACACAGACACATCTTCTGTTGAGACCTTAGCAGTAGTTTTCTGAGACTTTAAACTCCTGGAAATGATGACATTAGTTCAGTATGCTCATAGGTGGCACAACTGTGTATTTATTTTATCATTTCACTCTTGAGCTAACTTTAATTTCATTTAGCTTCTTCAGGTTTCCATGCGCATTTAAGATTAGTTCAAGCTACAAGTTACAAATCTATCATTGATGCTATTCTCTAAAACATTATAATAACTCATAAAAATAGTGCCTCACAGTTTAAATGGTTTGCATCTGATTATTATTAACTTGCAATTTTTTTTTTACTTTTTTTTTTTACATTTACATAGCAAAAAATAATGCCATGTAAAATTCAGTTACAGGGTAACTGAATTTTGCATAGCATTATTTTTTAATATCAGTATGTTGTGAAGTACTAGGTCCTTCATAAAAAGTGTAATAACTTCCCTTTCCAATACTTATCTTATTCCTCAGTCTTTAAAAATACGTTTACCGAATTTTTTCAATTTGCCTTTTCTGTTAATTCAATTACATTAAATCAAGTGAATGAAATTACATTACAAATATTGGCAGTTCAGTGTAGTGTATAGTAGCATATTGGTTGAACACAATACTCTGAGTAAATCTAGATTTTTTTTTTTGTTTTGTACAACTCTCACTGATCTGTGTCAGAGTCAGTCCTTTCTTTCATACCCTTTTTCTCCCACTCTAGCAATTGAATTCACTTAAATGATACAGTCACCAGTTTTGGTCAAGGCATACCAAATGCAGAGAACATAGCTCATGTTCTACTTGGGCTTCTGATGTTTCAAATTTACTGGAAATATTATTTTCCAAGATCAGGATCACCTATGATTTTAGAAGCCATAGCTGACCCTTTTTAAAACAGGAGATTTAACGTGTCTTTTGCAAATTCTACAAGCAATGTACTCGGAATCACTTATTTGTTCACTTGACACATTGTCTACTTGACATGTTTGCAGTCTAGTTTGTTACTTAAGAATATGAAAAAGGAAAATTTTCTGCCACTTAAAATCAGACCTCAACTCCAGACAGAAAGAGTCCATGGTCCTTAAAGAGCTAACAAAGGCAAGTAGACGTAAGTGACCTCCGTGATGCAAGGTACAAAATCACAGGGGAAAGTGGCAAAAAGGAGGACTCTGTAAGGAAGGTACAGAAGTTACATGGGGGAATTAGCAGATCTAGAGCTGGCAGTCATGAAAAGTAGCAGAATAAAGGCAGCTGCTTAGGAGCACTGAGGAAACAGAAAGCTGGATCAGTAACAATTTACTGTACACTGGTAAACTAGGGGCCAAGAAAAAATTGCTCGGGCTTGTAAAAAAAATTAAGGGCAGAAAAATGCTGAAGCAAACATAAAAAAGTAAGTATTATTCAGGGAACAAGCTGAATTGTAGATAAATGAATAATTCAAAGCTTCATGATTTGTTTATCCAGGTCCAAAAATGCATGTGGTAAAGAAGGAAATCCAGATCATTACTGTGGGTTTTACATTAGTGGATTATCACATTTTGATGCATTGAGGCAAATGATTTTTTTTATTCAACTTCAGAGGATAAAAATGATTTATAGATTGAGCATAAATGACAACCTTCTATAATTAGTTGGTAGATACAACGACCTGCAGTTCTTCTTCAAGATCTTAATGTGTTTTTACTTTTTAAAACCAAAACACAACACCCCCAATACACACACACACACATATCAACCTTCTTGCATCACTTCTGAAGAGCACGTTTGCAGTTTATCAGTAGTTTCATTTGTTAAGATCAAGTGAGGTGAAAGGCACCAATAGAACATTCTTTAAAGAGAACCTGACTAGTAGCTTATCTTAGGTAAACATACTGTCACACAGGAGAACAAACTACTTGTATTTGTAAGGCCAGCATGTGGACACACTACGAAGAAGACTGAAAAAGAGCCCTAGATAAAACTGTGCAAATACCTTTGTCCTTGTGTACCCTCTAGTGGCTGTCGATGCTGTGCTGGCCTCACAGTAACTAAGCAGGCAACTTCCTCAACCAGACAGAATCAGAGTGCTTCCCCCTGCAACAGCTCTTTTAAAGAGATGGAGATTCATGAGATCAGGGCTCTGAGCAGGCAAAAGTATGGACTATTTGAAGTTTAAAGTTTACAACAAATTCTGCCTTGTTAGTTTAATGAAGTGGACCCAAGTTCTCCACTTAGGAAGTGCCAAGACACATCAAGCTATTCACCTAGCAAGCATTCAGGGCACGTGCCCGGGTACCTGTGGCACACGTGCACACTGCACACAAACTGCAGCAACCTCAGTAAGTTAAGCTGGGTATTACTCTTCCAGAAGTACTCTGAGGTGGAAAAAAATCCGATACACAGGTGGCAGAGACTACCTTGTGTATGAAATAGCAGTTCAAGACTGTTGTAAAAACATGCTTTAAACTAGGCCAGGCTGCTTTGTCTGTGCGTGCTGAAGAACTGGATTACGTCAGGGACAAAAGCTGTCATCCAGCATAAGAACATTCTGCAAGCAAACAACTAACTTGTTTAATTTGGTTCAGCTTAAACAAACATAAAAGACAGTACAACAGACATTTCAAACAAACCCACTAAAAATCTCCACCCCTCACACCCAAACTCTCCAATAAATAAAAGCAAAGGTCAACACCCTAATCAATGCACCGAGTCCTCTCCATAATGGAAAAAACCTCCAGTCAATTCTCACTGCTATGATTTAGCAAAATAATATAAATTGCATTCTACTGTTTAGTGGACCACACAGCTGGTGAAACACGAAAATTAACAACAGTCAAAAAGAGAACATACAGAGTTTTCAGCACCTCATATCTACCTCTTCATGAACTCTAGATGCAACAGCTAGTTGCCATCACTCAACTAAATATCCAAGTCATTAAACAGCATTAGAAGAAACACCTTGAAAACTGCTGAAGCGTTGAGCCTTCAACAAATCATTACAAAATTTGTGCAGGAGGGAAGTATTGTGAGGCCTCTCATGATGCTGTGCCATTATAATAAACGAGGTAGTCATATTACCAACATGATGAAGACAAAGGGTGGAGTAATTAGACTAGACACCAACTCCTATATATTACAAAAAAAAAATCAAAATACTGTCTTGAAATGGTATCTGATAATGCACATTCAAGATGAACACTTCACAAAGAACAGGACGCACACCACAGATGTACAACACATCAGAAGTAAACTGAATCCCAGGCTACATGTACAACAGACATTACTTTTAATAAAAAGGTTCTCTTATCTTCAGTACACCATATAGACAGAGCTGTCCAGTCAGTCCTGCAGACAACTGAAATAGTTTCCCTTCAGAAACAGCAGTTAAGTAGTCAGCAGCAAGAGTGCTGGCTTTACTCTACATGGCAGATGCAGGTGTTTTTTCTGCAGCCCAGGTGTACCTCAGAAAGAAAGCCATGTGATCGTACAGCCTAACCAGCTCTTTGCTTATGCTATTCACCTGCATCATGTGTTCATAGGCAGCAATGCAAAAATCCCTCTTTCTGTGTGTTTACAGCTTAAGTCGGTCCTTTCTCCGTTTTTGAAGAGAACACCTGAACAGCTGTGTTGCCAGTCATTCATCCCCATGCCTGAGTTTTGCAATAATGCAGCACAAGCTTGCCATCACTTCCAAAACACTGAAAGAAAAACAAAAAACAAGAGCTGTTACAATTATTCATGGGCTAGCATACACATAAAACAAAAGGATAAATCAGATCCCATCAGATAATCATGTTGGGGAACATTTTCATGAGAAAGCTCCCTATTACAATGAAAGGCATGAAAACACACTGTACATGGAATGGATTTCCATTTTTGGATCACATTCACACAGATCTGTGAATATCAACTACACTACGCTAAATGCAAGCTATTACTGCTAGGGGCAGTGACAGATTTCATGTGTCTGACATGAGGTGTGCTGACAAATCCTGCTACATACAGGCTTTGGAAATAATTTAATACATTTGGAAAGGATATTTAAGATGAAAGTTACCTCATAGAGGGTCCCCACTTCTTGGTCTGGAGATGGAGCAAAAGACTGGTTTACATATATGAACTGAAAGAAAGTGAGAGAGAAGAGATGGAGATCACACAAGGACCTCACAGGGACACAGAAGAATCATTCTGCAGTCAGCAGTTCTGTTATAACCTTTAAGCATGCAATAGAATACAACCAGTTACTGTCTTCACTTCAGCATGGAGAGGCAACGTGACCATGAGGAGTCACCTGTCTGACCAGCCAGACCAAGCCAAAGTAAGCATGCTGACTTCCTTTCCCTGCAAGCTGACCCATTACTCTCCCACACAGCAGCACAAAGTGGTTTAGCTCTTGCTCTTATGTCAACACAAACCCCCCATGCTATTCCAGATTTGCTAGATTAGAATGGCCATCACAGAAATTAGAAACATCCTGTTCTATTTTCAAGTCATCCTTCTCACTTTCTGCTCCAAAAAATGCATTTACACATATAGGAGCTAAGCCTCAATGAAAAAGAGAGCCTTGGGATCTGCTGTGTGAGGTAGCAGTGGGTACTGGGGTATAATGTGCTATTTCCAAATAAAAGATACAAAATTCCTACGGCTTTGTTTTTGAAGTATAGCCTTAGGCTTCAACCACACAGGAAGGCTACGAGCTCCTGGGGATTTTTTGTCCTGAGACAATGAGATGATAGTCACTGAATGAAACTGTTGAGAATGTCCTTACTTAATACCATACCCATACTTATCACTCTTCTTTGAGATATTAAACCACGGAAAAGCAGATCCCTCATGATTTCCAAGCGAATCAGATGGCCAGTGTATTATTTTTGCCTATATACTTAAGTAAGACCCTCTAAACCAAGAACAGAATGAATTCAGCTGTGCTTTACTTGACTACTTTAATGAGTCTAGCTTTAACTGTATGTCTTATATAAAAACTTTGGACTGTGTGGATGCTGAGAATTCACTGCCGAACAATAAAATCAGTGCAATTGTACTTCCAGCTCTTCCAGTGTTATCATGAGGCCACTTTGGCTAGCTACTTCCGCAGGAAGAAACCCATAAATAGCACTGACAATTTACTGCCCAAGGGTAAACACTTCCCAACTACCCATTTTGAAATCAAAATCAGTCCTGTAACAGTAGCTGAACTGTTTTAGATGTGAGTTCTGATGGAAACAGACACCCAGATTCAGAAAGCTGATCCCAAAAACTCTGGACTGCTTCTCAAATACTCCATTGCTATACCCAGTTCCACCAGGTACACGGTGCCTAGAAATGTTTTCTTGGGATACACAGCTGCCCAGCGTACACACAGCTCTGCCCGACAGACACCAAGAAATACAGACACTGCAAAAAGCCCCAGAATCAGTGTCGAGCACACCTACACCGCTCTGCTACAGCTAGCTCAATATTACATCCCACGGTCTACTTGGAATAGTTCTCTCGGTGCTTCTACTCCAAGTTTCCTACAGGCAGCTGCAGCCTGGAGTCCAACAGTGTCTTTGCAAGGTTTGCGTGTGCAGCCCCCGCCCGGTGCCCGCCCGTACCAGCTGTTCGGAGGCCATCAGCTTGAGGAACTTCTTGATGAAGTCCACGAGGCCCTGGATGGTGCGGGTCCGCTCCACCGCCCACTTCTTGGTCCTCATGATGGGGGTGTCGCCCACGGCCTTCAGCAGCACATCAACTGCGGG
>VXAX01004960.1:62656-122287 GCA_013399835.1 Leptocoma aspasia
CCCTGCCGGCTGAGCTGGGCCCAGGGCAGCCCCGCGGGGAAGGGGACGGTGCTGGCACCGCGTACGTGAGGCTGGGAAGAAAGGCGGTGCTGTTTTCGCTGGGATTTGGCTTTTAGGAGCTCCGAAGGTGAAGGGGGGAGGGCGGGGGTCTCGTCCAGCGGCAGGCTTGGCTTCCGAGCCGCCGTGTGGAAGCGGTGCTCCGAGCTGTGCTGTCCGGCTGCGTGCCTCTGTGCCGCGGCGGGGAGAGCAGTCCTTCGGCAGAAGCTTTTCTTCTGGAAGGGCTCAGTGTGCTGTGGAATCCCAGCTGACACGGACATGTGACGGACTAGGAAAGAGCATTCTTTTGCGTGCTCTGAAAATGCAGCACAAAATGCTCAACCTGAATGGGCAGAAGGTGCAGCGAAATCTCGTGATTTAGGTCAAGGATGAGAGATCTTAAGATAATGTTCTGAGGGTACTGTATTTCCTAACAAATATGCTGAGGTCTGCTCGGGCACTGAAGTACAAGAAAGCAGTTGGTATTTCTTAAAGTTACGTAAACAAATAATTATTTTTCTAGCATTGCAGTTACCTGGATTTGTGGCCCCTTTCTTGCAGTTCTGGCTATTACAGAACTCACAGGCCTTTGGAAGGGATGTCTCTTACTTGCTCACTTCAGAGCAGAAATGGTGGCTGTGACACTCCGGTTTGCACAGTCAGGTTTTGAGTTAAAGGAGTGTAAATGATACAGGTCCTTATGTGTGGCTGAGGTAGAAGGGAAAGGAGATGAACAAATGCCCAGAGGATACCAGATTTTTCTTGTAAAACCATGCTCATCTTTTAGTTTCATAAATGGACTTGAAACAAATTCTTAATACTTAAAGTAGGGTGACATATTTGTATAAACAGAACGCTTTGACGTTTTGAAAATGCGAATAGCAAACTAAGAAACTTCCTGGTGCACAGAAACAGGTGCAGTCATATAGATAGTATTTTTATGTGTGATTTCAATAATGTAGATTTGTTTGTGCACCTTTTGAAGCTTATGCACTTTTTAGTGTCAGTTGAAATGGTACTGGAGGCAAATCTCAGCTTTTTTTATGAGGGGGTGCATCTCCTTTCTAGAGAGATTAATTTGGTCAGATTTGTGAAAGAGGTACTTATTTCTTTCATAATACTAAAACTTACCAAATGAGTCTAACTTTTTCAGCTGATATATATGAGAATAGAAACTGCATAAAATGAAGTCAATAATACTTTGCAGTTAGGTAGAAAAATTATTATTTATGGCAATTAAAATACAATCATCATTTTGTCTTTCAGAATAGAGACCCATGGCCATAATTTCAAAGTTAAAAATTAAGTTTCTAAAGAGCCAGAAGAATTCCGTTTCAGAAGTGATGTTTCTGATCTGCTAAGAGTTAAGGTCATGGCTTAGGAGGACGTGTTGCTCATGGTGCCCTTGTATTTTAAGATATTTCTGGAAGTGTTACGTATTGTGGGATTTGTAGCTTCCCTGCTCTCTTCAAGCTTTGGGGACTTCATTTTACTCTGTTTATGGATAGAAGTAGTTTCAAAGCATGCCTGTAACTGTTCAGGCTATGTTGGAGATACAAAAAGTGCAAGCTACTTGAGAACACTCCTGGTTTACTTAAAAAACCTACTTTTAGATTAGTTTTTTACAGAAGTGCCTTAAAAACAATCACTTTTCCACATTTCTCAATAATGCCTTCTTCTGCAACTTGTAAATAATGGCTTTTTGTGTTGAAATGACACAAAGAATACATGCCTTGTTAACTGGAAGATTTAAGGTTTCAGAAGTAGATAGTTTGAGAGTGCTGATATAATATACTTTGTGTTTTACAGTCGTGTGCTGTGCACCATCAGTCCTTCTTAGCAAAGTGTGTTTTCTTTCACAGAGTGAAGATACGCAGCAACAAATTATCAGAGAAACTTTCCATTTAGTATCAAAGCGTGATGAAAATGTCTGTAATTTTCTAGAAGGAGGACTGTAAGTATCAAGCTTGAAATAAATGCCAAATACTGACTTTCAAGTATGATTACTTCTGATTGCAGTGCAGCTTTCCACAGCTCTAATTTAAATGCCATGTCATTTGAGATTTGTTGATACACAAGGAGCGATATCATTCTGCACCAAGTGTACATATTCTTTACTAACTGAAGCACAGCTATATTTACCAAAATGTTTTAGGCAATAAAATTTTCTTTTCCTAGTGCTGTAATGGCCACAGTGCCATATCTAGTGCCATGATTGTTTCAGATACAGAGATGGGGAAGGAACAGGCAGATGTTGTTTTGCTATAATCAAGCTAAAGATTTCTGGTCGCATTTTAAGAGGCACTGGCATTTGCCATACCCACAGAATCACAGAATATTCTGAAGGGACCCACAGAATATTCTGAAGGTCTCTGAAGTGAACAGCCTGTACAGGAATCCACAGCCCACCCTTGGGGTTTTTAGCACCATGCTCTGACCAGCTGAGCTAGATCTCTACAAAATTAAATACTTTGGAACTGTTCTTTGGCTTGAACTCCTAAAATATGAGCAGACAGCCTTTGATAGTAGGATTCCTCAGCCTTTTTATCAGGATCTGGGCTTGCTGTATGAACTAGGAAGAAAAAAAAACAGGTTTTAAATGTGCTAACTAGGACAGTTTCAGCCAAGATATTTTTTTAATAAAGGAAAAGCAAGGTGGAAGGAAAGTGAGGCTTATGTGTTCTGTCTCTGTAAGACACAAAATAATTTTTTAAATCATCTTCATTGTTTTGAAAGTTATCTTGCTTTAGCTGGAGAAATTCTGAAATGGAGATGTTTTTTATTTTGAAGTATTTATTAGCCATCAAGCATAAATAGTTGAAAAGCTACCTTCTAGAAGGGTTAGAATTGGTAGAATTAGCTCATGATCTCCAGTCTATGACATAGAGATTGTCATAGTCTGTGAAATATTATATTTATGGGAATTTCTGATTACTGAAAGTTGGTCTGCTAACACCTAGATTTTCTGTGTGCAGTCAGTTAAATGCTTAGCTGTACCATATCAGGTAGGGTGTCTTTCTTCTTGCTCAAAATGGTGCCTTATTTTTTTATATACTGTTTTTTAAATTTAAATTATTATTCTCTGACTACTCAACTGGCGATTCTATCATAGGTTCTTGGAGATGATCTCAAGTTGGAAACATTCTGGCTTGAATTTTGTAAGTGAAAGGCAGAAGACATTTGGAGCTTTTTAAAAAATCACAGCTGCTTAACAAGAATAAACTGAGACAGAACAGAATGCTGTCTTTCCTCCTACTGCTCAATTATAGGGTTACCATTTCAATATTTTTTCAGTGTTTTTTTTTTCAATACAGGGTTCATTTTATAGTTTGCAGTTTACCCAAAGGCCTTAACAGTTTATGTGTTGAACTGTGTGTACTTCAAGTATGAAATATTTGAAAGAATTGGATAAATAGATCACAAAAGAAGAAACTTTAATTGCTGTGTCTTTCCATTGTCTTATTTCTTTGTAATAGTGTTGTCTGATCCATATATGTAATTCCTGCTCTTCAGAAACAAGGGGTTCCCCTTCCCTATCCCCATCCCTGCTTTCTGAGGGATGCATTATGCAGAGCAAAGTGCTTAAGCAAAAATGACCTAAAAGATTTCTTTTTTTTTTTGTTGTTCTTCTTTTTTTTTTTTTTAATCTGTGTATTCTCTCCCTGTGATAAAGACAGAAACTAAAGGCATGAGTTATGGTGCACCTAACAGGTGATTCAGTTCTGGTACAGAATCAAGGAAAAATCACCATAGTCATGGCCATGTCGGTTCAGCCTGAAAAATACTTTTGTTTCTGTAGGCCTCCTACAGCTCAAAGCAAATGTCAGTGATCTGATGTAGATCTCCTGTGCTTTATGTGCCTTTTTTTGGAAGGCCATAGCAGAAGAGTAGAAGAACTTACCTGTTTAGATCTCTTCTCATTCAGTGCCATGATGATTAGCGAGTCCATAAAAATATAATTGCTTCTGTGACTGTAACATTGCATCATAAATTATTGCTTGAAGTATGGTCCTATTTTTCAAGATATCAAACATTTTGTAGTATAAGTGTTACATGTTCTTGATTATTAAATGGACCATAAATCTAATTTAAGGCTTTTTTTGTAATCCAAATGCCAGTCTTCATTACAGTGTTATTTTTCTCCTGATGCTCTTCTGAGAAGATCAGGGAAGGATTCATAGGCATACACAGTTAGTCTGTAAAGCAGATTAATCCCTGTGCAGTGCCTGCCTGCTAGTGTGGAATGGAAGTACATTTAATACCTGCTTTTTTGTGACCTGTTTGAATTGATTTTAATAAAAAGGTGCACAGGTTGATGTCATTTTTATCCATATGGATAATAATAACTGCTTGTGTGTTAAATGTAAATTGGTCTGTCTTGTTACTTTGTCTTCCATTGGAATTATATCACAAAAGTTGCAATATAGTTGGATTTGGGAGAGCGCCAGCTGTTAGTAATAGGCCTCCTATTAATTGAAATAACTGTGAGGATTTGCTCAGTTTATCCTGAGATGCTAACTAAGCTTTCCTTGTTTTATCACCTCTTTAGATTAATAGGTGGATCTGATAACAAACTAATTTACCGACACTATGCCACCTTGTATTTTGTCTTCTGTGTGGATTCCTCAGAAAGTGAGCTTGGTATTTTAGACCTCATACAAGTAAGTTTTTTTGCTGCTTTGTGGTTTTTGTGAGTTTTTTGGTTTGTTTTTTTTTTTTTTTTTTTTTTTTATTCTTAATAACTGTAATTCAATTTTGAAGTAGCTTGGAACTTAAATATTTTGCTTGCCCTTTTTGGTAATATTTGGGAGGTTGCTTTTCTACCATGAACATACCAAGAAGTGCTCAGTATTATTTTCAGATTGTTTGCAGTTTTCTGGGCTGTCTTTGAAAAAGTCATTGTCCAAGTTGACAGGAAAGTGAGGAAACTGTTGGGAGCCTCCCGAACACAAACTATTTTTTGTTTTAGCTTTTCAAGACGCTTTTTGGCTGCAGGTAAAAATGGCGCAGTTCAAACCATTGCTATACAAAATTCTCTAATTAGTGTAGATTATGAGAACTTTGACAGGCAATGCTCTGTATGTATTTCTGTATATTAATATATATCCAGACTCACACACACATACATGCATGCATATATATGTTCATTATAAATGCGTAAATATGTCCAAAACCTCTTTGGATTAAACTTTCCTTGTGGCTTATGAGCTTCTTGACAGGTATGCCTTAGAAAAGGAGGGCAAATGCTCCCCTAGGTATGTGTTCTGCACTAGGGGAATTGGGATGGATAGGGTGGGAATTGGCTGGGAGAAAGATGATCCATAAGACTTGGTTCTTCCTGTATCTTGGTAAGAAAGGCTCAACAGCACAAATGGTTTAGTAAGATAACTGCTTAATAAAACAGAGTGAGAATATGAGTATAGATGGTAAATCTTACAGCCCTTCAGGTGCTGGGCATGCCACCTTCGTGTGGCACCCAGGGGAGCCCAGGTGGGTTTTCCTACAGTGCATGGGGCAGAGCAGATCCTGTCTATGGAGAGAAGCTTTTCCTCTTTTGAATCTTTGAGCTATTATATAATTTCCTCACAGGAAAACAGCTCTTGCTAAAGGATATTTTTCAGGAGAACTTCTTGCTGCAGTTTGAGGTCATGGCAAGGCCGTGCAGGTGGCATGTTCACCAGTACCATGTGGGAGGTGCCTGCAGGCTCCTCCATTACAGTGAGCTGGCTGAGTTTATCCCTTAGCCAAGGAATTTCTGCAGCAGCACAGCACAGGCCTCTGTGTCTGTTCAGGTTGTGTTACCTGGATGACTAACCCCTAAACGTGCAACAGTCTTTTAGTCAGAATCAGTACATTCCATTCCTACAGTTAATTTCTGCCAAGGACATCGCAGGTTATAGATGACATTAAGAAGATCCAGGCTGCTCAGCCCAGTAGAGCAGACAGGGCCTGTTAAGATCACTGATGCCTCAAATAGAATGTCTTCTGCAAGGCTTCCAAATACAGTTTCACTCCAACTTGGGGACCCATCGGGACCATTGAGTTCAACTCCTGGCATTGCTCAGGACACCCCAAGAGTCACACCATGTGCCTTAAAGCATTGTTCAAATGCTTCTTAAACTCCAATGTTGTGGCCAGTATTTAAACTGCTAAATATGTCCCTGTCAACCTAGTAACAAATATCATGTCTGGTAATATGGGTGCTCCTAGGTCAAGGAGCATTGATTAGTGCTAGGAGCATTCCTAGGACCTCCTAGGTCAAGAGGCCTCTGACTACATCAGTGATTTTTTCAACTTACAACTTTCAAATAAACGATTTCACTGATGATTGTTAGTGAACTCAGATGTGGCAAAAAAAAGTTTCTCACCATGAAGTGATTTATGTCATTGCAAAAAATGGATCTCAGTTATGTGTGTATATATATATATATATAAAAAAATAGTAAGTATAACTTACTGTTAAGCCTTTCAAAGGCTTGCACATCAAGAGAATTGATTTATTACTTATGTAAAATCTGTCTTGAGACATGGGACTGTATCAGTTGGTTATTTCACTGTAGAAGCACTGTTGAGTCTCTAAAGCCTCACAATTCCCTGCAGACCTTCCTTGAAGCTGCATAGCTTCTCACAGACACTTCCTACTGTTCAGAACAGCTGCTTCAGTGTTGCTCTTCTGGACAGTAGATCCAGAAGAGTGCCTGTGTGTGTAGCAGGGAGGGATACTCCCTTCTGGATTCTTGTATCATCTTTGGTCATAGATGATATGATATTTGCAATATCCCAACAGTGCAGCATTAACAAGTAAGGTACACAATGGCTGTACCTGTTCATAGCAGTTTGTTGTACAGGGTTGCTTAGTTGCCTGTTGCATAGTGTGTCTCCTTATAAAGACAGTGCAACCTAAATTGTATGTTCAGGTGTTGAAGCAAATTGCTTGAGCTTACTGCTACCCATAATTATATAGCCCCCAGGCTTTTTGAATTAGAGAATTTAAACTTTTTTCTAAAATGTTTTGCTTCTTGTACCAAAAATACTTCAACATATTTTAATCTCCTAGTATTTGTATTTCACATTGTTTCCAAAAATGCCACAGTGTTTAATTACATGTCAACATAATTGCTTAAGGGAAACTGAAATAATAAAAATGCTATTTCCATTTGTAGAAATATTTTATTTTTCTGACCTTTATGATTTTGTTTATAAATCATATAGTCTTACCACAGTACCTACAGCTGTTGAGGATTCCAAATTCTCTTACTCATTGTAATTCAACCTTTTGATTATAGTATAGACTATTAGAGATATATTAAATATTAAGAGTATAGAGATTAATTAAATATTTTTAATTTCTGGAGTGGCTCAGAAGAAGGATCTGTTTAATCCTCTTAGCAGTAGCAATCAGAATTGAATTATATTTTTTAAATCAGTATTTTTTACTGAAAGAGGGCCCTCAGAAAGTTTATTATTTCTTGTCAACCCACATACAGTATAGACTAACAGGGTATTCACACACATGTTGAATTAAGCAAATAAGCCTTGTTTTTTCCTGAAAAGTGTTGAACCATTTTTATACATCTTTGTTTACTGTAGTTCAGAGATAACACAGGTAAGAGTAAGACATCTGGGCTTTATTATCAGTCATACATACAATGAATTGTCTAAGTAAGTAGATATGTAAGGGACCAGTTTATGATGGAAAGTAAACTGAAAGGAACCTAGGATTCAGTATAGCACTAAGGAGGTTTCTGTCATGTAAACTGAACAAATGCATAGGAGATTGGATTATGTATGGCAGTCTGCAGTTCTTTTTAGCAGAAGGTTTTTGTTGTGGTACTTTAGATACCTTTGTGAATGCCACTTATCTCCATTAGGTCAGAGCTGTTTCACAGGTAAATCTTCTCGACTCAGGCTTAATGAATATGCTGTGTGCATTACAAATCACAGACTCTGCCTTGGGTTTTATACTGTCTTCAACTTGGATTTCTTCCTTCTAACACCTAAGGCAAATTCACACTGTTAATTTTTGACTATTTTCTTTCCCTTTTTTCTAAATATAAACACAAGTCTCTTTTTATTATATCTGCTTACTTGGATTGGGAGATAGGTCAGCGTCTGTGCTGTGCTTAGGTTTTGCAGTCTTTTGAATTCAGTGTAAATTCTGTCATGCTGTTTTAGCATCTTCATGTTAGCCTGTGAAGTGTAAGGTTTTAGTGCCTGGAAAGTATCTGTGAAAACACAACCAGCTGTAGACTGCCATAAGAAAAAAAAGAGGGGTGTTTGCAGTGGTACCTTAACTGTGTTATGGACCCAAGAGCCTGTGTCAGCTCCAAGAATTTGAGAGTGTCTTGGCCCGTTGCTGTACTTTGAAGACATAATGAGTCAGCAAGCAGTTGAGTCTGTGAGATCAGTCTTCCATGGGAAATTCAAAAAAGCCTTTCAAGGTAATGGTGTTCAGTGAGATGCACGTGGGAAATGCAGTGCAGCTTATGTAACGTGTTTTTCTCAGTTCCTAAGGATAAAGGATCCTGACCAGAGATGCTTTTACGCTAATCAAACAAAAAACAGGGAGGCATATGACTGGAATGCGAAGAGCAGATTGAATTACTTCTGTCCTCAGGTTTACCATTGCTGTTTAGCTAAGGAAGAAGAAAGGGATATTCTTGGTCTGAGTTACTCCTGTTGTTTTTAGCTCATCTTTCGTAACTGCCTTTGTTAGTATGTGACATTATCTACACTGGGATACATTTAATTGATTAGGTGTTCTGAGTTTTCTGCTGCCCTTGTTATCTTCCTACTGATGTATGATTTATTCCATTTTTGCTTTATTTTCTTATTTTAAAAATAAGCTAGCCATTGAAAAGGTGATGGTTTATGGCTGAGTAGAGGGAGCTCCAGGTTTGCAGGTACTCAATAAAAATTTGGTATTTTGTTACATATAATTTATGCTCCCAGTGTGTATCTGTCTTGATTAAAACATATTTCTTACACAAGAAAGGTGTAGGGGTTTTCCTTTTTTTTTTTCCCTCATGTTTTCTGTTTACTTACATAGAGATGTGCATGGTTTTTTCTTTTTACCATAAAAGATTATAATTTCAAAAATGAAGCACAAGGGGGAGCTAGTAATTAATTGTGCATGCATCCTTATTTTCCTGCTATTTCACTCATGTATTTATTTTACTCTTCCAATAACGTTACAAGGTGCATCTGAACAGGTGTGTGTGGAGGGTGTGTGTGTCCCAAAAGAACTGATGTGTTTTCTCTTCTGGTTATTGATCTACAAATCTGCAGCATCTGAAGTGATTACTGAAGTACTTAAAATTTAGCACTGCTTGCCACAGCGTGCAATTCATTTGACTCAACCAAAATTCTGATGAAAGTTATTCTGATTTTGTTTACCATTTCAATTATTGCAGGCATCTTAAAATAGGCCAAGAAATGTTAGTGTGAAAGGTCTAGTTTGCCTTGCAGACCAGTGTTTTAAAAGACCATTTATAGCACATGTAGACCTTGTCATTTCTGGCATTATTCTGAGTGAACTCGCCATCATGAATGGAAGATGGAGGAAATTTACAAAGTTCCCACGACAAGTCCTTAGTCAGTGGAAAATCTCTGTGAAGGCATAGTCAGTGCCAGCTGATTTCCCTTAGATTAAAAAAAGTTTGTTGCGCATTACTGGTCATGCATTGTAAGCGAGAGTTTTGTGAGTTTATTTAGTGTGTGGTGGGGTTGCTGTGTAATAGGTAAAGGTTTAAGAGTAACCAACAATGAATCAAATGTTGCTACAGAAGCTTTATTTACTGGAAGAATGTCACAAAAATTGAACTTTTGTGTTGTTGATGTGTGAGCATGCATGCTGCTACTAAATACATGTATCTGGGTGGGGGATTTTTTAGGATTCTTGAGCTGCCTTTGTTTTTAATGGGTTCCTTTGTTTTCCAATGAATTAGACAGATGTCAGAGTCAGAGTGTGTGAATCATGTGCAAAATTGGTGGCATATGTGAGAAATAATGTCAAACTCCTAGCTCTTGTAACTAAAACCATTGGACAGAGGTTGCATTTACACTGTTTCCAATCTTCTTCTTGCAGCTAATATCAAACAGCACTGTCCTTGTAACTGCATTCTCCTAAGGTGCAAGGAAAGTAAGAGAACATCTTTGGTGATTTGCTTTGCTGCACATGTTGTCAAATGTGTAGTTTTTTCTGCTTAACATACAAGTTTTTTTGTTTGCTCACATCCCTTCTTTATAGAAGACTGTTATTATCACAATGAATTAACAACTGCTTGAAGAAAAAATCCTTGCTTTGCTTAGCTTCAATATAATTTAACAGAAGCATATTCATTTTCATAGTTAACTTGTCACCGAACCTTATTGTCCTGAGTCTGCCTCTGAATATGCTCTATGTTCCTAGTTTAAGTGACAGATACGTATTTTTGTAATTAAAGAATAGTCCTTGCTCTAAATGCATGTATCATCAGTTAATTTGTAGTTTGACTTCAACATTTTAAAGACTTTAATAGTAGTAGTAATAGCAAGGGCAGGGTGTGATTGTCCTCTCTCTTACAGTGCGAGCAGGACCTGAAGACCAGCGATTAAGATATTAAAATAATCTTTGTTGATAATGCAGGGTAGATGGTTGGGAATGGCTGATGTCAAGCAGATCTGTTTCACTGTAGATCTGTATCATGTAGATAAAAATACATGTCTGTAGAAGCAGGACCTTATTCCACAAAGAGTTGAGGTCAGTGGAGTTACATCTGGGTGGTGTCTGGTCAGCAGTGGGGTTCCCCAGAGCTCAGTGTTGGGGCCAGGCCTCTTTAGTATCTTTATCAATGATCTGGATGAGGGGTTTGAGTGTTCCCTCAGGCATTTTGCAGATGACTTTGTGCTGAGTGGGACTGTTGATCTGCTGGAGGGATTCAGACAGGCTGGGGTGGTGGGCCAAGGTCAATTGAGGTTTGACAAGGCCAAATGCCAGGTCCTGCCCTTGGGTCACAACAGTCCCTGCAGTGTTCCAGGCTGGGGCAGAGTGGCTGGAAAGCTGCCCAGTGGAAAAGGACCTGGGGGTGCTGGTTGACAGCATCTGGACATGAGCCAGCTGTGCCTGGGCAGCCAGGAAGGCCGGTGGTATCTTGGCTCAGATCAGCAATAGTGAGGCCAATGACTGTCCCTCTGTACTGGGTAGTGGTGAGGCCACGCCTCAAATCCCATGTCCAGTTTTGGGCTCTTCACTACTAGAAAGACACTGAGCGGCTGGAGCAAGTCAGGAAAGGCAGTGGAGCCAGTGAAGGTGCTGGAGGACAAGTCTTACAAGGAGTGATGGCTGAGAGAGCTGGGGGTGTTTAACCTGGAGAAAAGAAGGGCTGGGGGGACTTTATCTTTCTATAGAACTATGTGAAAGGAGGTTATAGAGATGCTTCAATCTCTTCTCCCAAGAAAGAAGAAATAGGACAAGAGGAAACAGCCTCAATTTGGGCCAAGGGAGGTTTAGACTGGACATTAGAAAAAATTTCACTGAAAGGGTTGTTAGACACTGCATTGGGCTGCCCAGGGAAGTGGTGGAGTCAACCATGCCTAGTGTTTTAAAAACATCTAGATGTGGCAGTCAGGAACTTGGGTTAGAGCTGTATTTGGCAGTGCTAGCTTACCTGTTCGACTCATTCATGTTTAGGTTTCCAACCTAAACAATTCTGTGATCTGTGCCAGAGCATGGTTTCTCATTCCTATTTTTCTGGGTCTAGGCAGTTTGAAGGCTGGTGCCTCTCAAATACTAAGATGGGGTTCATAAATCATGTGGAGCAGAGAATCAAAATTAGGTGTTTATCCTCCGTATTTCTTCTTCAGGATGTTTAGAATTGAATTTAGAATTGAATAAAAAATTGCATACAGTGACAGCTTAATAAATATTGTGACAAAATGGCCTTGAAACATATAAAACTGATTAAAATTTCCAACAAGTTGCAGTTTATTTTCTTGCCATTAATAGAAGATCAGTAAATTATTACAGAAATTCTTTTTAACTGTGAAGACCCCAAGCTTAATCTTACATTTAACGTAGAGAGATCTTGACATAACCTATGTCCGTAGGAGTTATCCCTTGGACAAAGGGAACTGTGCATACAACTCTCTAAGACTGGAGTCTTTGACAGCACTCACCACAAACACATGGTGGTTGACATTCAGGAGCTTCAGGATTGCAAGTACAATCATAATTTCATTATCTGGACTAATTGGGGATATCTTGGTGTACCAAAGTACAAACATAAATGCCAAGGAATCTGTTTAAGAAACACCCAGAGCAAGGTGATGTACAGGCCATATCTGGCAGGGAGCATCAGTGGTTGGAGTGCAGCAGCTGCTTGGATTTTTATGCTTTTATATTTTGGATTCAGAGAGGAGTTATTTGCTTGTGTATAAACTGCTAGACTTTTCTAAATTTATAAGGTGATATGCCTGAGATGATCAAGAGGTGTGACATTGAGAGAGATGCCTTTTTAATCCTTTATTCAGTGGGCCTAAGGTGAAAGCTGCTGTACTGCTGCTGGAAGGAGTGATGCTGACAGTTAACAGTCTGGGTAACTAGGAGATGCCTGCAATTTAGTAATTATTAAAAACAGTGATGGGAGAAGCTGGTGTTTTTTTCTTCATAATTGAGTTCTAATGAAATGGGAAGGAGTACTTTGAATCACAGGTGAGAAAATCATAGTGTAGGTTATGTTGCTGGTTTTTCAAGATGTATGTTTTTTTAAACAGTGTGACTTTAAGCAGAGTTTTAACCTAAATTGGCTTGTGCATACAGTTTTGCCCTCTACATAGATAACATACTTTTGACGTAATGTTAACCACATAATTTCTGTAGATGCCTTTAATGCCTTAAGATCTGACCAGTGTTTAATTTCTGTATTTGCTTTTCTCAAACCTCACACCTAATGGAACTGTAGAGTTTTTGTTAAAGATTGAGCTTTGTCGCTTTTTTCCCCTCTTTGCAGGTATTTGTGGAAACGCTAGACAAATGTTTTGAAAATGTCTGTGAACTGGATTTAATCTTCCATGTAGACAAGGTACTGTGATGACATCCTGTAATATTTTTATCAAGTAAAATGTTTGGTTCAGCTGATGCTTGGTATTAAACTCTGCCTTACTTTCCAGAGAAGAGTAACAAAGCTGGTGAAGGGTCTAGAGAGTAAGTGTTGTGAGGTGTGGCTGAGGAAGCAGGGAGTGTTCAGGCTGGAGAGGAGGAGGCTCAGGGGGAACCACGCTGCCCTCTGCAACCACCTGAAGGGAGGTTGTAACAGGATGGGGGTTGGTCTCTTTTCCCAGGTAAACATGGACAGGCAAAGAGGAAATGGCCTCAAGCTGGCTATCTCTTCCCTGAAAGAGTTGTCCGGACTGCCTGGGGAAGTGCTGGAGACACCGTAACCAGAAGTGTTCTAGAAACACCTGGACATGGCACTTAGTGCTGTGGCTTCATCGACGTGATGGTGTTTGGTCACTTGAGGATCTTGGAGGTCTTCTCCAACCTTACTGATTCCATGATCCTGTGATGTAGTTATCACTGAAAGCCAGACAGTTTCTGCTAAAATATTACTTCTATTACTTGAAAGCTGCAATGGAGCATGCCGTTCTGAGGAACAATAAAATGATACGGGAGATTTGCACAACAGTATTGCACAGAGAATTGTAAAATCTAAGATATCTGAATTTTCTTAGAGTAGGAAGAGCTTCAAGAAATAATATGTTCTATTTTGTTTATGGTTAGGTTTTCTATAACTCAGAACTGAAATTGTTAAGTGTTTTCCAGTTAGGATTGGAAGGTGCATTTTGTATGCTATGATTGTGTAATTTAAATGCTGTGTGGATCTTTCTGTTTAAAATATTAAGCAGCCTTTTGTCTTTTTCCAAACACTTAGAAACAATGTTGTTTGAATATTACCAGCTATAAGAAACAAGTATTTTACTTACTAATCTAGTTTAGACAAATGCTCTTACTATAGTCACCTTCCATTTAAAAGGACTTTGACATTTCTTGGTGTAATTCTTAGCAAAATGCTGAGAATTTAATATACAGAATTTATTCCTTCAGTTGCATTTTGTGCTTACTGTTGCTTTCTGTGCAGTCACCTTTTCCCAATCTGTGAACATCTATCTGCATCAATAGCAAAAGATGTCAAAGGAAAGTAAGTTAGAAAAAATAGATGGAAAATAATACCAAATTAGGTATCTGAAAGAAATATTTCAAATTGATTCAGTTTGTTTTGAAATCAGGAAGTTCTTTTGGAAGAAACGCTTGCACCTTGACCAGACAGTGAAATGCAGATTACCTAGAGTGAGTGTTTAACCAATACTTAGGTCATGAAAAGTCATTAGGATTTCTAGTAATTTCCATGGCTGGAACTTGTTGGCTATTTCAAAAATGACAGATTAAAGTACAAAAGAGTTTATGAGTGGTTTATATATTGGCTTCTGAGCTTAAAGAGCTAAAGTACTCCAGCCATTTTGTGGGAAGGAGTTTGGTCTTTAGCTGAAGAATGCTTTGGCTGATCTGTATTCCAAGCTGTTGCTCTATAGCATGTTTCATTAAAGAGAATTGAATAACATAACTTGATAGACAAAATATTTCTGATAATACATAGAGAACTTAGGGGCTTCAAAATATTAAATTTCTTGAAGACTATTTTCCTTTGTATTGGATGAGAGATGATATTTATTCTTGAAAATTACGTATCAAGTGGACACTAGAATTTAACTGTTCCATTTGATTTACTAAAAATCTGCCTGAGAATCCCATTAAATGTCTAGACTAGAATTTTCAAACTGAAGAAAATGGGAATGCTAAATGCTAGTTAGATATTTTAGTAAAAATAAATCATTTTCACAATAAAATCAGTGAAACCTTGAGTTAAAAAGCTCTGAACATCACGTGAACCAGTGCAGTGATTTTTAACTTGAGTGTAAATGAACAAAATAATTCAATATAGAGACATGAACTTCTGTAGTAATGCAAGGCTGCCACCAGCTGTACAGTAGCATTGGTTGGGCAGCTGTGACTAATTTGGTGTCATATCCATTCTTTTTTTTTCTTCCCTCCAGTTTAAGTTCATCAGTATTCTTGTAGGTCTGAGAACAAAACAGGATGATCTATCTTTGAGAATTAAATTAAGAGTGTTAAATTGTCTTTAAACTGCTGATACGGTCAACTTGTCGAGAAGCATAATGCACTGAGACTTCAGAGTTATTGCATTAACTTCCTCTTGTCAGATATTTATGGCCTGGCTTATTAGTATATTTCAAGTATTCAAAAGGGAAAGAACCAGCAGCTGCTCCTGTTTGATCTAGACAGTCGTAGTTATGATGGGTGCTTATGTGTGGGTGCTGTTTGGGGTGAAATCTTTAAAATATTTGTATTTTGAGTGATCTGGTATTGAGAAAAGTGAGGATTGGCTAAGTTATTTGAATGAGACTTGTTCTGTATCTTCAGTTCTTGATGGAGCTGTAGGAGGTTGTTTTCTTGCAATTCTCTTGTGAGAGCTGCCTAAACCAACATTTTTTCTTGTAAAAAGATGATGTGGCATGTAGAAGAGTTTAAACTGTGTAATCTCAACAGCTGTTGCCTCCTTAGGAACATTTTATTTGGTATTTCTGTAAGGAAATGTTTCTTTTCATCAGTTGTTTATAATTGTACAGGACCTAGCAGTGATTTACAGTAACCTGGAGCCAAGACAGATGCTTATTCAAGAATATTGATACAGTATGATAATCAGTATTGATGAATTTTGTTTTGGTGGGAATGAGTGTTGCTAATGTTCTGTAGCGGATGAGGACTTGGGGTGTTGGGGAGTGGAGTTCATACAGGAGAAAATTTAACTTCTCTTTTAAAGATCATCTGTATTACAAGCAGCCAAAAATCTTGCTGTAGCTGGAGAAAGACATTTTCACGTGTTTTGTGAGGAGGAGGGGCAGGTTTATTTCAGTCCTGCACTGATTTCCACACTGAGTCCAAGAGTCTAATGCTTTCTGATGGAAAAGGCATCACTGAAAGCTATTATACAACTAAAATAATAGAATACATTCAGCTGGGGATGTAAGGGAATACTTTGTTTTTTTCACTAGTTTTTGGCACCTATTGAAATATCTCTGGGAGTATCATGATCTCTTGCAAGAGTTTATTATCTAACCAGAACAGTGAACCATGCAGAATCAAATTTCTTGACGACAAGAAAATATGTTTGCCAAATTTTCCTGAGGGTCTTTTCTTGATACATTCCTTCTTCTTTAGGATATACATTCATGCTTCTAGAGAGTGCATTGAACCTAAATATGAAGCAATCTTGATTTTTGTAAAAACGCTTTAAAATTGTTGTTACAAAACAGGAATTTCAAATTTTAAAAAGTTGACATTCTCAACAGTCAGATCCCTTTTGGAATATAAGATGTCTATTCGTTGTGCCTTCAGTCTTTCATTTAAATACTATTTTGAATACACTGTTGAAGTCTTTTTTGCACATCATTGCCACTTACTGCATTTTTATTTAAGGTTTTTTTGTTGTTGTTTCTTTACGAAAATAATTAGTGATTTTTTTTAAATAAGAAAAGAGACGGACAATACTGTGTATTTGTACATTTAATATGTATTTGCAATGAATTTTAATTTGAAAAGAAAAAACAGTTACTGCTTATTTTTATCTTGCTGCTGCTTGCATATAAGCATATATTTAAGAGGAGGGAGTCAACGGATTACAATAGTTACGTAACTTTATTAGTCAAGGCTGTGATTTCCTTTCATATGGAGATTACCAAATAAAATTAATTATATGCTGTTATTTAGAAAACCATCCCTTTAGAAGAAAAGTGGGGCAAGACAAAATAGTCAAGCTTCTTTAAAGCCATCTATGCTTTGAACATTTTTAAGTACTGTGTGTTAGACTTCAGTATTGCACTCTGAAAGTATGAAAAAGTGCAGAGAAAGGTAAGAAGCATTACCCAAGGTATGGGGTGGTTTGCATTGAGGAATAAGTTAAATATTCTAGAGACTGGAGGCAAAGGAGTAAGAAGTATATAGAAAGAAAGGTTTTGGAGGAGCCCAAAGGGGCCTGAAGAAGAGCTGTTTTCAGCCTCTCTAGATACATTAATTTTAAATTTGTTCAGAAATACGCTTAAAATTTATCAGGGAAACAAATTCAATTTTGGTTTTTAGATATGCCACAGAACCAAGAACTGTGTTGGTTTTTGATGTGCTACCTCCAGGTTATTTGATTTAGATACTTACTTATATCTTTGATCCACGGGGAAAATTGAGAGATGTCCAAAACAGTATCTAATAATATGCTTTTGAGATACCAGATTGTACATGTTTATTTCTGAAAAGTAGAAAAATACTCCTTGTCCTCAGACTTAAATACTAATATAGGATTAAAATACTATACATCACATGGTAACCCTGGATTTTTACTAGTAAGTGCACAGAAGGACGCCTTTTAAAAAAGAAAAAAACCCAAACTAAGTCTTTAATACGGTTTGAATGCAGACTCTGAAGCAGCAGTTAATGAACCAGGGCTTTCATCCTCACATCAGGCCTGCAGGAAAGAGGGACATTTAAGCATACCCATTTCAGTAATGTCCTCAGCTGATTTATGTGCTCCTGCAGTTTGAGTCCTAGCTGTCAGTCTTAGCTGTAAATATGAAAACTCCATATTTGTGTCTCAGGAATGTCAATTCTGCTTCTGAGCCAAATCTTGGGATCCATGGTGGGTGAGTATCAGGGTCTCTTCCTTCTCATTTGTAGCCCAGAGCAGTGTTGACCCATCTACTTGTGTGCAATTTGTTTAGTCTTGTAGGACCTGCTTCCTAGAGGTGTTACTGCTGTTGATGCTAATTCGAGCTCTAATAATTGGATGGAAAATGGGAACAGAGAAAGAGGAATGTCAAAGTTTCTTAGCATTGATAAGTAGTACAGCAGATGAGTTTGTAACAGAGCTGTGAACAAAGAAGATACTGGAGAAAGGAATATGAAATGATGAGCTTTGTTTTCAACGGGGTTTGGATTAAATGCCAACATTAATTGACTTACAGAATACATGTTTCCTTGTATTGAGGTACCTAGACCATCTTTCCAGATTGTATGTAGGATATTTTGCATTTTTAAATTCTCTTTTGGTCTCTTTTAGGTCCATAATATATTGGCTGAAATGGTCATGGGTGGAATGGTTTTGGAGACCAATATGAATGAAATTGTCACTCAGATTGATGCTCAAAATAAACTGGAGAAATCTGAGGTAAGAGTGATGAGCTGTGTTTAGTTTCTAAACTAAAAACAGGGTTGTAGTAAATTCATGTTATATAATGCTCTTTGTCCTTCATAGCAAACTAAGTAGTGTAAGCTGCCTGCTTATAGTGCCAAAAATTTGCAGTGTGTCTCAGGGTGTTGTACCTTCCATCATAAGTAATAAACTGCTTAGTCGCTGCTGGTTAGATTTTCCTTTTGTATCTAATCGCATTGTGCACCACTGCTATTAAGATACTTCTGTAGTTCTCTAAGCTTCTGTTGTAGAAAACCTTTTATTTCCAGCCTGCTTGTTAGGCTGGGCTAGTGACTTCAGCACTTAAATGAAATTAGATAAAGAAACAAAGCATGTCTTCAAAGACTACATATTCCTGTCTGATAGTATACTTCTAAGCACCTGAAATAAATAGCAGCAGTAATACTGCAACACAAGGAAATAAATTGGACTGAAATTGACTAGGTAGAATTTAAAGCTGCTTTTTTAGACACTTCAAAGTAAATATGAATTCTGCAATTTTGATAATCTGAGCCTTTGGTCTTTAATGAGTGAGAAAATTATATTCTGTATTTGCCCATAACAGGCTGATTGAAAGATCACACATGAGTTTTGAGAATCCTTTTTCAATTCAACAATTGTTTAATTTGTGTTTAGGAAAGACATTAAGATTAAGAAAGGATCTTAGAATTACTTTAGCTTTGATACAGAATATTACTGTCCCTTTAATGTCACCGCATGTGCCTTGTAAGCCAAAATGCTGCTAATGTATCTTAGCTAAGTCTGTGCTGGATTCTAAATGACGAGAGTAATTCCACAGAGGAATACATCGAAGCAGTAATACCCAAGTTTCTAAACAAGCCTTTGCTTGAATTGGAGATTTTCTTAAGCTGAAGTCAGCTGAGCAGACTCAAATCTTCCAGGTGGCATAAATATGAACTAAATGGGATTTTAGGAGAGGACCCAGAGAATTTCTTAGTTCTAACTGAAGAGCAATAAAGAGAGAAATTAATTTTTCAGCTTTTTTTCTTGTGGTACAGTGTATACTGTTCTTCTGATTCTGTAGGCTCAAGCTGTGCCGCCTCAACTGTTTTTTAATACGTTTAATTGTTTGTTTTGCACAACTTCCAAACTATGTCCAAGAACAGGACAACATATGTGAAAAACAAGAAAAAGCTAGGTATGATATGACACAGTTCATAGCAATATGCATCTGAAAGGATTCTACAGTAGATTTTGAGCATGTCCAAAGTGTTCATTTTCATGTTTTTCTCACACTCAGAATGAAACGTTGATCACAGAGATGAATATTTGGAGTTATTCTCATAAATTTTTATTATATTTGAATAACTTCTGTATACATATGTTTTTCCTTATTTGATAGAAAAGCAGCTGTGTTCACAAAAGATGAACTTGCTGTACAGCTGTGTTCTACCATGTATTATGTACAGATTGGTTCTACCTGAAAGCATTTAATTATGTAAATTCTGTTACCAAATCAGCTGTAGACCAATCGCTGACTAGTCTTCTGAAACACATAGATTCAGTGCAGCCAGCTGCAATACTTGCTGTCTTCCATTATTCTTCAATAAGTCATTCTTTCTTTTAAGGACTTTTAGTATAAAAGTAGATGGTAGACAATCTGAAAAAAACACATAGAACTTGAAGTGTATACAAAGCAAAAAGGAACTTGTTCCTTTACATTCAGCAATGAATAAGGTAAAGAAGTAGCAGTGATAAATAAAAACACTTGGTGACTGGGATGAAGCAGACCATTTCACAGTCTGCTCACCATAAATACTTTATTTTTCCTTAGTTCAATGACTATTTCTTTTCAAAGTTAACAGTTACTGTAATGCTGAGATACATCACAATACCTGGTAATTATTTCCTTAGATCATGAATCATTTGTTTCATGTACATCCACAGAAATTTCCTGATTGCTATTTCTCCTTTTGTCTTTTTGATCAAGACTGTAAATCTTTCAGTATGTCTTTCCTGAACACATATTTTCAAGACACAAACAAATCCATGTAAATCAAAATAAGTAATAACTTAATAAATTTTGAATGCTGGTCACTAAGAAATCAAAACTAGTGGATCTGTTTCATTTTCTTTAATTAAAAAAAAAAAATCAGTATTGATGTAGTCCATAGTTTATGGGAGTGCCACCTGTGCCCACAGCGCTGTTGCTTTAGTCCCTTTGGCTTTTAGACCACCATCATTCCTCTTGCATTTACAAAGCAGCTATTTCAATGTTAAATTGCCTTTTCTTTTATAGCTGAAATGATGAAACTAATAAAGCTGTAACTGGGTTACATTTTCAGAAATACTTCCGTTTTTATTGTGCCCATCTGGCTTTCAGTAATATACAAAATTTGGCTATTTAACATCAGGTATTTGTTTAGTTATGCACTAGGTTGCTGAACAGGCTTTCAGTTAGAATTTAGTGAAAAAGACTGAATGTATTTATTAAATTCACATATATTTGAGCAAAGGTATCAGCCCAAGGAATTTGTTAATATTTTCAACAGAGATTAATTAAACCACTGTAAGGGAGTCCCTAGCTTTGATTTGTGATTCAACTAATATTGTTTGGATGGGCTACAAAAGAAACTATTTGTACCCTGAGAAATGTTGTCTTATATGCATTTCCCTGCCTTTCAGTTTAGTGTTAATCTGTGAATGGATCTCTTGTCAATCCTAAAACCAAAGAATCATTGTGATAAAGGGAGGGAATTCTTTGGGAGAGGGGTCATTGGGATTTTATCTGAGCTTCTGGAAGTATTGTAGGTAAACCTGGGCTACCTCTCCTCTATTTGGAGTGTTCAACTGCGTGTGATTTAGACTTTTAAGCTGGGCCTCATTTTTTCTGAACCTCCTGATCTTTTCTGGCTCTTTCCATTCTTCTCTCTTACAGACCTTTATCTTTCAGTCTCCCAGACAGGACAGGTAGACAAAGGTATTGCTGACTTTTAGAAAAAAATGTACTTTTAACAAAAAGGGAAAGCAAAATGATGTCAAAGGCAATAAATTATGTAGGCCAGACTCAAAAATTATGTGTAAAAATACCCATACTAGTCCTTGTAGCCTACTTTTTGTGCTAGTTTCTTGTAGTTCCCTCATCTTTTTATTGGCTATAGTGTATTTTACTAGCTTTTCATTGACATCATATTTTTTATTTTATTTCTCTTCCTGCATTTTAGAATTTAACTTTTCTTTGTATCATTGTTAAGAAACAAGGGAGTATGAATTTGTGTGAATATTAACCAAAAAATCCTACAAAATTGTCAATAAAAAATGATCACACAGGTAACAAAACAAAATAAGATATGACATAATACAAATAAATTCTTTGTTGGAAGAATTTTGTCCCTGATAATCTAAAATAAGTAATATGAACTCTTTTGCTTCACCACTTAGTATTTCCAGATAAAAACAAAGAACTTTTACCTGCTTGCAAAGAGAAGTTTCAGAATAAGCTTCAGGTGAATGAAACATTAAAAATCCCACCACTAAAACCAACAAACTGAAATAGTTCTGTATAGAGAGAATAAAATTATCAGTGCAATTTGTAAAGATGATGTAGAAATTCCGAAGTTGATCGTCTGACCTTAAGTATGTTGAACATAAAATGAGAAGAGCTGTCAGCATGTACTCAACTTCAGATGTACATTTGCTGCCATTATAATCTGGATGTCTGGATTTTGCTCTAAGATACCCTGGTAACTGCAGTCCCTGAACCTGAAAGTTAACAAAGAACAGAAAAAGGAGAAGGAAATTGTATGTTTCCAGTTCAGTTTATGGTCAATGTCACCTGCCATTTGTTGTTTGAAACATTTAGTTTAGCTCAACAGTTTGAATGTCTGTCAGTGTTAATGGCAGTATTTGAAAATTAATTTCCACTTGTTTTAAGTCTCTGTGTATTCAAACTGCAGATATTTTAAACAGGTGGAATCTTAAGCAGATGAAACTTATTTAATTTATGAATTGCTCTTTACTTTTTATGCGATCTTCCTAGGATAGCATACTGCAATACTAATACTGTTAAGATTTAACAAATATAACTCCACAATTGGATTTAGTAGCACTGAGTTGTAAAAACATCAGCTAAAAATAGTTCTTGGTAATATGCAACATTTTAACCTAAATTAGAAGTAAGCTACAGCACGTGAAGAAAATCAAGGATGTGACCTTCCTCTGCCCTAATGTGTTAACTAACACTTGTAACATGCAGTCTGTATTTCATTGGTAACACTAGGGAGCTTGAGCTCAGATTTTTGGTTTGGTTTCTTTTTTTGGTTTTGTTTTTCTTTTTGTGCAAAGCTACTTTTCTTTTTCTGTGTTCTGCTCACACATATTCTGTTTTTATTTTTGGGTCTGGCAATGAAAAACAAACAAAGAAATAATTAATCATTCCCATCCATTACTCTTTTTGTGATTCAAGTGCTTAAAATTTCTAAGAGTATGTCTTAAGTCTTCTTATCTGTTTGGCCTCATTTTGATATACTTGCAGACTTCATTTTGGTTTTTCTCTAATTACGTTCATTTATTTAACCTCATGAGCAGGGGACATGATCATTCCTTTATATTATGTATCACATCCTTTCATGATTTCATATCCCTGCTGCTTTGAAGTCATACTTGTTCTGAAAAGAAGCATTGCTATGAAACACCAGCAGCAGAGAGGTCCTAGTACCTCTGAAGTATCTGGAAAAGGGTGACTTATTTTGCGGTGTTAGCCTTCATTATTTTGTTTTCCAGTAGGCTGTGTTTTTTAAGATATTTATTTTAGTGCTAGCTAGTTCTGTGTAGAGTTATTTGGGATGACAGTTGGAACACTTTTATTTGTATATGCATATTAACAATGTTTGTGATGTGCAATACTTTTCCCAAATTATCTGAATTTCTTTTTAAAGAGTAAAACAAGGTTGCTGGGATCACTTTGATATGAAGTTACCAGTTGGGCATTCTAAGAAAGGGTGATGATAAGAACAAAGAAATTTGATTCCTATAGTGATTAATAATGACCTGAGTAAATTAATGACAGCTTATGTTTCTCACTTGATAGATTAGGACCAGTAGAGTAAAAACCCTGTTATTAAATGTGTCTATTTCAATCTATGAAATAGTGTCTTTTTCTGCATATGTGGTATTGCTCTTTAAAAGTACATGAACATGTTTACAAGCATTTTTTGCGATAATGGAACCTAAAATTTTAATATGCAGCATTTCAACATTAAAGCACGTCCTTCAACAACAAATGAAATTGGGAGTGCAAAGGAGCTGCAGCAAAACTGTGTTGTATTGGCTTATTATACCAACTGTATGCAATTCATATTGTCTTTCTGAAATTGCATTAATTATGTCCTAAGAAGTTTCAGTTTCACTTGCTTCAGTCATTTGCTTGCTGTGACAGACAGTTCATCATTCACTGCATGTTGAAAGCTTGCTACGTGTTTTGTTTTTCCAAGTGGAACAGTTTTTTCTTTGCACGTCACCAACTTACCTGCTGAATTATGTGATAAAAAAGGCAGGTGAAACTTGTTGAGTTCAGTGTTACAGTGGAAGCTGTATTAATCAGGTGCCTCTAGAAAATGCCTCAAAAGCACACGGGGCTGAAAGTACTTACTTGTTGTACCTCTGAGTTTGTAAATACAGTTCACTTCCAGTAAAAGAAATGGAAGGACTGCAAACTACTTCACTGCCTGACATGCTAAAAAGGAGTGCTGAGGAGTTAAAATATAATAGCGTTTGAATTGTGTTAGTTATCCAGCTTGGGAGTTCAAGTGCTTTTCAGTCCTTTTATCCATTAGACATTTTTATGAGCTGTTTGCTCTCTCTTAGAAATGCTGTGTAACTGTATTGTTGCTCGATAGGGTGGACATTAGTTGTGCTAAATAGCATTCTGCTATGCATTTTATGTACCCACTATTCTACAAACTCACTTAATACAGACAATTCCAAGAGAAGAGAATGTAATAGTTTGAAAATCTCTACTCCAGCTTCTGATAGTGAAAGATAATCTCGCTGTCATAAAAAGAAGTAATCTGACAATCACAGCAGTTTTGTCAGGGATCTTCACTGAACTTGATCCAGAATGGTCCTCATGAAACGTGACTGTTGGAAGCTGTGACTGTGTAGGGGGGTGTAAGGGCAGTGGTTGTGTCAATTGTGGTATTTTTAATAATTCTCCATTGTGTCTCCATTGTATCCTATGCCATTGGGGCGGGAGGCAGGGACTATAAGTCTGTATAAAGAGGATAGTAGCAGGTAGGTAAAAATAATGACTAGTTATACTAAAAATGTTATTTGTCCATTAAGAATAAATAACTTCCATTAAATTAGGGTAAAGAATCTCCATCCAAGTCACCCAGAAGGCACCTCTCCTTTGAATTGCCAGCCATGTGCTACCATGCCATTACTTATTATATTTTTCTGATTTCCTGTTGTTTCAGTTGTGCATTGTATAATTCATTGCTTTCAATTAGTATTTTCATCTTCTCTATAGAAAACAGTTTACATTGCCCCATTTTGCATAACGAATTTTTCTTCCATTACTGCAAATAGAATGTAAATTATTAAAAGCATTTGCTGTTTTATCCAATAAGACTTCACTGGTAGTTACCTCTTAATTTAAAATTAGTATTTCCAAGTTCTCAGATATAACAGGACAGTGTTTGCCATCTTCCTGCCTTCTGCACTGTTTTTTAATAAATGGAAAGAAATTGGAATGTCTAATACTGCTCCTTTAACTTACTGCAGATTCAGGGATGCAGATTTTGAATGCTTGCATTTCTTAATACTGCTAGTGTTAGGTCCAGGTTTTCCCCTTTAAGTAAAATATTGCTATTGAAAGAGCCTCTGAAGTGAATGACCTGGTAGATTTGGTGATGTTAAGGGAAATGAAGGAAAAAGTGGGTTTGGAAATAGTTTTTTGCACCTTTTGAGTTTTACTTAGTCTGTACTTCTGAGAACTGATAATTTGGGTTATGTCAGGGCCAAAGTGAGACGAAATTTGGTGACATTAGAGATGTAGTTTTCTGAGCTATCTTCTCTGCCCCCACATGCTTTTCCCAACTTTGGCGTGTCTCACATAGGAGGATTTGACAGGGAAGATACTGTTAATAGATGACTCATGGCTTTCTGGTCTCTGTTTCTTCTTCTGGGAATCATCCCGTGACTAAAATCTAGGGGTTTATGATGCTTTAGCCTTTCCACATGAAGGGTTAGTTCAAAATCAGAAACTTTAATCGATTTTAGTTTTACTTGGGTTACTTTTTCAAAGGGAGAAGGAATAACAGTAGATAGGATTTTAAGTGGAAATCTACGTTAACTTGGACTTTGTTTCTTATAATAGAGCAGTAAAAGGGAGAAAATATTTTTTTTCATAGCCTTCAAAAAGTAGAGTTGTTATCTAAGAAGTGTGTGGGGTGTCTGTCTCCTTTTGTGCGTAGACCAGATGGATACCATGGAAGTCAGGTGTACTCCTCAGTAATTTTACCCTGCACTTGCAGTGAATTTCAGTGAAAACCAAGAATGTCAAAAGTGGTAGTGGTAGTCACGTCACGTACCAACACTTTTTAATAATCAAATACGACACAACCTGCTCAAAGTTCTTTCATTTTGCTGTGTTTCTTATTCAGAAATACTTTTTATGCAAATTGACTGGTTTCTTCAGTTTTTGACAAACCGAAAATTAAAGACCTTCCATTTCTATAGGTTTAGTCTTTTTTTAAACCAATTCCTAGCATCTTGCTTTGTTTCTTGTGGGTTGCTCCTTTTTACTGGACCTGCAAGGTGCCACACTCTAAAACTAGTAGTTCTGAAAATCACATTGTGCTTTTTATTGTTTTCGAATATTTTTAATCTTACTTTTAAAACATTAAAATAAAAGTTAATTCTTTTTACATATTCAGAGAATTAGGAATATGATGTCTTTTTCTGCTAATAAGAGCTCTTCCTATAAAAATCTTCCATGCCTTTTTATTTCCTTGCAAAAATAAAAATTATTTTTATACTTTTGTGGCAAGCCTGAAGTAAAACCACACTGCAAATTCTAAATCTACACAGAGAATCTGAACTTTTAGGAGAAACATTTCCGTAGTTAAAATGAATAGTGTGGTTTTTTCACAACATCAAATATATAGTAGTAACACTTAGCAGTCTTCTTTTAGTAGTCCTTAAAATAACAAGGTTTTAAATAGGTGTTTTCAGAAGCAATAGGGAAAGATGATTTTTGGTATGTTCTCAGGCCTCTGAGCTGTAAATTGTCAGCATTTCATAACATACCTCAGTGTGTAAACTTGGCAGCTGCTTTACCTGAAAGCATAACTAAACGGAAGTCAGTATTTCTCTACTGTAAACCTTGCATGTTTATAGAGAAAGGCTCTAGTTTTGTATGCAAAGAGACTGCATGCAGTAGAGAACTTTAATAAAAAACAGGTGGTATTTAATTTAATAGTTTGATTTGGCATAACTGTGTTGTTGTGTAATGCTCAAGGGGATGCAGATATGTTAGTGTCTAATTAGTTACTGCGGGACAACAGATTATTCTAGTTTGTCTGTAGAAATTATCTGTCTGCATGCTCTTCATCAGCCACAAATGCAGGGTGTTTATCCTTTTCATTTTAGTCTAAGCCACCTTGAAATACCTCTGTGTGTACATATATATATTTTTGTACGTGTATCTATATACACACACGTGTGTGTGTGTGTGTCCATTGATTTGACTGACATTCAACACTTTGTTCCTTTGAGGCTACTTGCTCTGAACCTCTGACCAATGTTAGTCAAGTGTGAGCCACGTGAACTTGTAGAGTAGGTGGGAGGCAAAGGCTGAACCCCCAACACCTCGAGACTGTCTGTTCTATAACGTGCACATTACACGTGCTTGGATAAGCCTCCTGCCCCTTCCCCTCATACTTTTCCATCCAGTTGACATTACATGTTTTACCATATAAAAAGGAATATGTGAACTGTTTTCTCTTTCTGGTTTAATATCTCCAAGTAACCCATTTCATCCCAAACACAATTACCATGTGTTTTTTCTAATTGTGTAACCATGGAAATACTTGAAAAGTTAGTTGTCTGTGTAGATTGCTGGTGAATCTTCTTGTGACTGACTTTGCCTGACTTGCATTTTTCCTCACTTTATATACAGGCTGGTTTAGCAGGAGCTCCAGCCCGGGCTGTTTCAGCTGTAAAGAATATGAATCTGCCAGAGATCCCAAGAAATATAAATATTGGTGACATCAGTATAAAAGTACCAAACCTGCCCACTTTTAAATAACATGGCTACTCCAGGTAATACCAAGGAAGAAATGTAATAAAAATTTACTGCATAATTGTTTACTAAATAAACATGTCTAACTTTTACTGTTCGGATAAAACTCAAGGTACTGCATAGACATAACCAGAAAAATCAGTGTGTGGAGTTGAATGTTGCTTTAGTCTTGTTTGTGAAATTAAAGGAAAGGGGTAGTTCCCATGTGATTTCTAAATTACATTCCTGTGCCCTTGCAAGGCATATCACTGTGTCTCAGCTGCTGCAGTATTTTGGGGAAGTATTTAAGATGTTCTTTACTTTGTATAACCTATAATGCTGAGGTTTTTTGTATATTCACCAAAGTCTATAATTAGTGCGTTCTTTAACTACTTCTGTTTGTCATGATTATTTAAGACTTAAGTGCAAATGTTGCATGGAAACATTTAACTCATGTTTTGTTTAAATAAAATCATAACAAACTGGACTTCGAAATAACCTGTTTTTTGAAGTCTACTGTTTGCAATAAACCAAGTTATTTCCTATTCATGGAGCCAGTTGACTATATATAAATACTGTTGTAGCAGACATTGATGTTGTAGTTTAATCTCTGAAGGGCTTACACAGGGGTATTGTGCTGAAGATATTGGCTCTTTACATTTCTCACAAAAGCTGTTCATTGTTATACCGAAGGAAAAAACTGCCTTTACCGAAGATCTGATGACTTTGTTTACATATACATGTTAATACTTACACAATCTGATAGACTTTCACTGATGGTCTGATTTTGTTTTGGGGAAAAATGGGCCCTGTGATTGCTCTGTGTCGTGAGAAGCACAGAATGGGCTGAGTACATTATATTTGGGCAGCTCAAACCTGTACACGAGAGTCTATCAAATAATGTGACAGAGAAAGGCACTCTGGAAAGATACTTGGGGATACTTTAATAGGGCCTCCGTGCCTGGTGACATTTGTGATTCTCTACTTTGAGATTTAGATTTATGAGACACATAGTATTGTCAAGATCTCAGAGAAATCTAACTGCTCTCACCTCTGCGTAAGTTGCTCAGCTCTTAAACTCTTCTGTGATTTAAAAAACATAAAAAGGGGATAGTGATTGTTTTTTATAATCATGCTCTTAAGCTCTGTGTGATGTACAAGTCTGTTTTAATGAATAATAAAAATATCATTGGGATATTTAAGAATTCCTGCAAAGCCTTTTTTTTCTCCAAAAAAGTATTTAGTTGATACTGTACATGAAAATGCAATAATACATAGTCTATAGGATAAGCTTTGAAACACATCACATTTTCTGTTCGATCGACAGTAACTAACATCTTTTGGGAGCATTTGGGAGAGAAAAGAAGAAAGAGAAATTACTTCTGAGGTAGATAATCTGGTACAATCCAAGGAATTTTGATGTATTTCTTAAGGTGGGGGTGGGGGGAGAAAAACAACTTCATGGATGTTCTTTGTATTACATTTAGTAAACATCGACTAACATACACCATTTTAAAAATGCTTTCGAAAACAGTTGCTCTCTCCCTCAATGACCTTTGAGAGGTCGTTTTGACCTCTCAAAATGAATATTTGTTCTTCCAAATGAACTTTCTTAGTTTGAGGCTTCCACAAATTTCAGATGAGGTTTAAGTAATTAACTGCCTCTTTATCATTTTGACCAAAGAAATTGAGAGAGTAAAATACAGGGCCATTTTTTTTTTCCCTGTGTGAGGTATTCCTTAGTATTCCTGAGTTGGACATCTTAGCTAGTACAAAACTGAAACTCACCATTTCACGTGCTTTTGCCTACTTTTGTTTATCTTCTTAATGTGTGGCACATGTGACTTTCAAAGTAAAGATGTTGAAAGCTTTCCTCATTGTTGCCCCTGTGATGATATGGTTAGTTCTCCTGCCAAAGGAGGAATAGGACATTTTGAAACATTTGGTACTCTGACCTACAGAATGTTCTTTGGGCTATTTGTTAAACCAACTCAAAATTTCAGAAATTCTTCTGAGTCCTGTATTTTTGTTTCACTTTCTTCCCTGTAGTTCTTTTTCAGATCTGTAAGCTTATGTAGTTAAAACATTTTTCACTCCTTGCAGAGAAATATTTTCTGTCTTTATTTGGATGAAACACTCAAAAGAAAGTATGTCTGAGATGCATTTTGATATGAAGCATATTTCAGATTAACTTCTTACCTGTCAATAGCCAGCCTGTCTTTCATTTTAGTGAACTAGGTCTTTTCTTTTAACAATTACATGGCTATTCTAAACTCTTTTGTTTTAACTCTGTGGGTTTTATAACTGTTGTCTGTGCTGCTTTTCTCTGACCTGACGTGTTTTCTGCCAAAAGACATTTTCTCTGGACAGCTCTTCTATAGACACCAGCCTATTCATGAAGCTTCTCTGTGACTAGCTGGCAAATATTTAATGTGAGGCTGTAACTCAGAGCTGATGTTCCTTACTCAGAAAATCTTCAGATGGGAAGAAACACTTGTATCAGATTTTTCACAGTAAAATTGCACTCCTTTCAAAGATAAATTCTCATCCATAGAAAAGCCTCAATGGTAACACTTTCCCCTTAAATAAACACAGATGCTATGACCATGTCGGCTTCCTCTGGGTGGCTGAACCTGTCTGCTTGCCACACCACCTTTGCCAGAGCAATATCTTTACTTTGTCTGGGGAGGTATTGTCCTCTTACCATGTTGTTAGACACTGCTGGGAAGATTGATACTTGCTTAATAAAATAATGGAAATAGTACTCTTTGCCATTACCTTCTAAGGCTTGCCTTGTGTTATATTCAGATATTCATAGGCTTGCCACAATATTGATCTGCTTTTCTTCTTCACCTTCATGAGAATGATGTGCCTTTTGAATTTTTTTCTCCTATTTCATCAATTTCCTCTCAACCACTGCTTAGGATTGAAAATGGAAACGAAATGTGGGATCTAAATGATTAAGTTCTTTATTATGCATATAAATGTTTTTAATGCTTTTATAACAGAAAACACCACCCTTAGCAGATATAGGGGTTTGTGTGTGGATATTTGTATGTTTATATGTGTATGTCTATATAACATCAGTCTTCTGCACATTTTTAAAAAGGAGAAAATGTCATCTTGAGTCATCTGTCACCTGCAGAAGACAGGCAACTAATTTGCCATTTTCCAAATCCATAGGGTCTGCCTTTCAGGTAGTGTTCTTAAAGGTACCAGCACATGTAAATGAATCACTGAAAGCCATTTTTCTAACTCCAGGCCTCTCTTAGAACTGCAAGATGGATTCTTCTAAACAAATAGAAAGGGCAGAAAGGATAATATTTCAGTAGGATATGTGGGCATTATCATCTGCCTCCACAGACTTGGAACAGAGCAGCTAGTTTTCCTACTGGGGCAGGGGCAGTAAGTACTGCTGAAAGAACATTTGGCTCTTTTTTTGTAAAAAGGTAAGTATCTCATGTTGGCAGAGAATGCTGTGGTATTGGCAGTGCAGACAGTACACGTGCTGTGTCACTGTGTTCCTCTCTCCTCCCTGAACACCACTGTTTTGAATGTATCACGGGAAAAAGTGAAAATTTTACATTACAAGTTTATACAGAATTCCTCCTCTTAAACAGCTGTTGCTGCTGTGATTGATTCTGCTTGACACAGGTTGGTGGAGGAAGGTGTCATTTGTTGCAAGGAGAAACAGGTTCAAGGCAAAAATTCAAATTGCTGCTGCTGTGAGCACATTTGACCTTTTCTTTCTAGCAGCACATTCCAATAAATGCTAAAATTAGTCCTGAGTTTTACTTAGGCCTATGATAGTCAAATGAGAACTTGCTAGTTCTAAGGGTTACCTCATAAAACTCCTTGATACAGAATTACAGCATATTCAGGGCATACCAAAGGAATTGTCTGCTTATAACTGTTAAGGAAAAACAGAGCCTAGGTCTTGCAGAAAATACATTTTTCAACTTCTGCACAGAGTATTCATAATTTTTAAAAATAACCAGGAAAGCAACCAAGTACTGCCAAAACCTGACTAAAGGTGAACAATTAGTTTCACAAAAAGTACTGTTTTGTTATTTGCTGTTAACAACTACCATAACGAATCATAAATCCTTTTCCATTGAGGGAAATTATCTGTCCTTGCAGTTTTTGGTATTCAGTGATTACCCCAAAATACTCAGTTAGTGCTTTCATTCTGTGGGCAAGAACACAAAGGTAGTCACTCTGCAGTGTTAGCTTGGCAGCCAGATCTCTTGTGTGCCGGTTTTGGTCTTGTGGCACAGTAGGAGTGCAGTGTGACCTGGGAGCAGCCACAGGTCAAGACACCCTCTCTTTGCACAGAGCAAATATCCTAGGGACACTGGAGTTGATCCAGCATCCATCCCATGAGGCAGACAGACAGGCACACTTGTGTGACATATTCCACCACTCTCCTGTCCAGTTGGGCTCTTCTGAGACTCAGCAGCACACACAGACTTCAGGTGTCCCCTTCTGTGCTGGCTCTGCTGTACAGCCAGCCGGAAGGGCTGCTGGAGGAGTGGAGCAAATCCCTCTCCAGATTCTTTCTGAACAGGACTGTAAGCTTGTTACCAGTGCTGCATATGAACACAGGCCTGTAAGGACAGCTGTGAGCTGCTGAGATAGACCCCTCTCTGTAGTCTCCTTGTTTTTTTGTTAGCTTTCACAGACAAATCCATAGACCTTTTTCTCATAAGATTGTCAGGACTCGGCCAGCAGAGTTACTGTGGAACGTGAGTGGAATGTCACAGGTTGGGATGTGTGCTGGGTAACTGCATGACCTGTGTGCATGGTGGGTTACCTGTGTGATCAGCACTCTCCAAGTGCACCTGAGAAACTTCACGGGTGTTGCCACAGTGTGTGGCACCCACATCTTCCCCTCTAAAGGCCCATCCAAACAAGTTGGACCAAGCAGTCTGCAGAAGAGAGAAGCAAAACTGAAATGGACTGTGCATTTGAAATAGTCGTTGTTCTGCTGATATGTGTCAGAACAGCAAAAATCTTTAACAATTCAAACAGCCATCTCATTCCCAAGTGAGGTGCTGTTTTACTTCATGTGAGAACTGTTTGGGTCATAGGACAGGACTCATAATTCCTTTCCTTTCCTGAGATGTATCTGTGTCATTGCTTGCCTGCCTCTCGTACGAAGTCTGTTTCTACAGGGAGGGCTGTCTTGTGTCTGTCTGTCTTCTGTGTGTTTTCAGGACAGGTACTCCAGCAAAATCCAGCAGGAGACATCCTGGCTGCTGTCCCTCCTCAAGGTGTTGAGCAGTCACTCAAGATGTGATTGTGCTGGCAACGTGTAAAACATAAACTCACTGAGAGACAGTGAGTTGAGATTTCTTGTTAGGAAGGCATCCTTTACTGGCTGGGTGTTAAGGCAGTAAAAGAGGTTGCCCACAGAAGTTGTGGATGTCCCACCCCTGTAAGTGTGTAAGGCCAAGATGGAAAGAGCTCTGAGCAACCTGGTTTAGTGAAATTTGTCCCTGTCCATGGCAGGGGGTTGGAGCTATGTGACATTTAATGTTCAATCCCAACCATTCAGTGATTCTATGAACATGTTTCTGTATAGAATTATGTTAATACAGGCATCTGCATCCAGGCTGAGGTTTCCCTTGCTACTTTAAAATCAGGGACAGGTAAAGGTTAGTTGGAGACAAGCCCTTCTGTGGACCTGCATGCTGGAACCATAGTACAGGCAAAGGAGGGAGAATGAAAATTAGTGTGAAGCCTCTTGCCAGAGGGTAACTCGAGACTAGTATAGAACTGACGGTCTGAGGAAGCTTCATGAGGTGTTACTATTGTCCTGGGGGCTATGAGGCTACACTAAAGCCTAATCCAGGTCTTCAGCAAGAGGTTCTATCACAGAGATGATCTTCAGGAAGAAAAATGACAGGTAGGAGCAGAGAGAGTATGTTACAATTTAGAGTCACACAGGAAATCAGAAGGAAGGTAAGAAATAGTGCTCATCCTTTCCCTTGTGGCATTAGTGGAACAGATTGCAAAAGCTTGCAAATGTTACCCTGTTAAATGGGCCTCCTTGGCCTTGGAAATTTCAGTTCTTAGGAGTCGGTTACAGCCCATTTAAGTTGTTGAATGCCACTATAGTATCTCTTCAGTTTGGTTGAATATACTTACCCAATATACTTATCAAGTATATTGGGTAAGTGTATTACTAAAGTGTATTACCCAAGTGTTGTGGGTTAGCACAACACAAGTTAACAGCTGTCCCAGCTCTGCCACCTCCCAGCTTCCTGTGCATTCCCAGCCTGCCTGGAGCGGGGTGGTGTCAGAAAAGGCCTGGCTTGACACTGCAATACCTGAAGTGGGGGTGCTGTCTGTGCTGGTTGGTTACAAATCCAAAACATAGCACCGTATGTGCTGCTATGAAGAACATTAAATCTGTCCCAACGAGTTCCAAGGGAATAGTAAGAGAGATAGTAGGATGACAGAAGATGATGTGTAGGGTAGTAACTCAGTAAGATAGTGCATCATGCATGAAGTCATTATTTTAAATTCATTCTTTCATAAGTATGTGGGGTGAAAGGCTTCCTGCTAAATCTCACTTAGGTTTCTGAGGAGGCAAATACCAAAGAGGGGGCTTGGGCAAAAAGAAATGGGTTGTTTGCAGAGCAGCTTGGAAAGGATGCTGCCCAAAAGCCGTAAGAAAAACTATTGTAATTAAGAAGAAGGAGCTAAACAGGTCATTTTATACTCTGGGAATAAAAGTGTGACAGAATTGAGAAATAATTTATTGGGTTAAGTGAGAGAGGGAGAGAAAATAGCCATTGCAAACCCGGGTCTTTTTTGGCTAAAGACAAAAGCAGCAAGCCTTAAACTGCTAAAATATGTGTGTATTATCTGACAGTTGCTGGTTGATATAATTTTGCTTTTCTGACAACCATTTATCTAAAGGCAGCGTAAGTGATGAGGAAGCACTAACAAAGATGAAAAGAAAACAAATGGATTAAAGTGAGAGAAAAGAGAAAGAAAACTTGCTGTTTCTTAGTAAGTGCTACATGGTATTAGCAGCATTTGGGAACATAAGGGAGTACTTACACCATGTTTGTGCCCTTTCTGATGCAAAACAGTGATAGGGCTGCTGGTGAGGGGAATATTCAAGGTATGTAATGATAACAGATGAGTTCTCCAGTCTCCCTTTTCCCCTAGCCCCCTTCTGCCTGTGCTACCTATTAAATAAATGACAGTCTAAAAGGAGAGGAAGGCTGGATTCCTTCAGAGTGTGTGTCAATTTCAGTGCCAAAACTGGGATTCCCAAGTGATGTTTCCTTTTAAGAAAATTTCTCTCCTGCCCACCAGAAGAGTGAATAACATTCCAGAGCCATTAAGTTTGCTTGGCATCCATGTTTTTCAAGTTTTTAGATATTTTTATTTTTTGTAAGAGTATAAGGAAGACAAAGCCTCTTGATCAAAATCAAGAGTGAAGGCAACAGTTTGTTTCATACTTCAAAGTTGTACTTATAAATCCTTCTCTGAGTTTGACTGTAGTGGTGTCTATCATCCACGCATTGTTCAGTGTCTGCTGTGACTGTCGTACCTGTTCATAGAAGGACATACTTCTGGAGTTTCAAATGTCTCTCCTTGTTCTTCCCACTCATAACTCCTTCTTCATCATTTTTTAGCCAAATATTTCCAAATAAAAGTTTGAATGTGTTGGGAGGGCTAGAATTTTTAATGGCGATGACAAGGGTTTTAAGTGAGTTTTCAAAATGAAGATGCTTCACTCAGTTCCTCCCAAGCTGATCCTCTAAGTTTTATCTTTGTTACAAAAAATTTGGTAAAATAAAAAACTCTAACACAAGTGTGGTATTAAGAAGCAGGCATTCCTTATTTGGGCAGATGCACAGGGGCATAGCTCCTCCAAGATCTGTGCATGCTGAATACAGGATTGTTTCTGGTTTTATACTGTATTTTAGACATATATTGATAGATTGTCCCCGAATAAACACACATATGATAATAATTTCCCCAAAATCATTGATGTATTTCCCCTCCCCTTTACACATGTGTTCTTCTGTCCTGGGGGTCTCTCTGGTGGTCCCTGGTGGTTGTAGATCCTGCTGTTCCAGGTGACCTGGCTGAGTTGGCAGGGCAGTGGGGCTGGTGAACTTCCAGTTCTCCTTCTTGCACAATGGGCATTGTGCAGTTCTATAGGCCAGTGGTTTTGGAGAACAAGCATTGTGTTAGCTCACCAGGTGTAGACAGTTTATCATCTGGTAAGATCTTCATTAGCTGGAGATACCTGGTGTGTTAGCAGGGAGCCTGGATTCTTTGGAAGGGCTGTGGAAACTGCAGCCTCCCATGAGCCCTTCAGTGCACAGTGTGTATGGGAGAGCTGAGAATGTGCTACTGTGGCTTCAGGCTACAGACTCACCCCAGGGTGGATGGCAAAAGCAGAGCTGTGTCTAGACAGCAGCGGGGAGGCTGAATGCAGGCTGTTTCAAGTTAGGGAAAACTGAAGAAAATAGAGATAGTCCATTGCCAGAAGACATGCTAGTGGCTTTTCACTTACTTAGTCTTCTTGTTACATGTAAATACCGTGCCAAATGTTTGTGAGTTCCAGTGACATTTAATTGCCAAAGACCTGTTTAGCACACAGGGTTTCAGCATAGGGCCAGTGCAAATATATTGTAATTTTTTTTCTGTCCCCGGGTTAATTATTACACCATATGTTTTCTTTGCCTTAGCAAAATTGTTCTCTTTTGCCCTCCCTAGCTTCTGAGTTTCTGTATAAAAAAGGCTCTCTTGAAGTTTTTGTAGAGATAAGATTATAATCATCATCATCATCATCATTATCATTATTACTCTTCTTATTGGTTTAGCAGGTGAGGGGTTTGGAGAGGCAATTTGAGTGGAGCATTGGTTTATAGGTGATCTGATGGACAGCTTTGGGTTCACAGCTTTATGTGTGGGAAGACCTTCTGCAGACCCCTCACTTTAGCTGGAGAGGGAACTGCAACTCCAGTGTTCCTGTGTGAGAGGCTGCTGAACTTCCTTGCTTGACATCAGGCAAGAGTGGTTTTGACAAAATCCATTCATTTAATGGATTCAAATGAAAGAAACAGAAAACTTGGGGATGCGAGTGGAAACTGAAAAAGGGAGTTTCTTGGCAAGAAGAGAAAAGAAGTTGAACACAGTTTGGGAAAAGTGATTTGAGAGAGAGGTCATGGAAAACGTCATGGGAAGGAGGGCAGGCACACAGAGGCCATATGCAGAAATTTCTGAAGAAGAAAGATGACACACAAGTGTAGGATGGGAGGACAGGAATCAAGATGCTATGGGAAGACTGACATAAGGTGAAGTTTATTGAAGGATTTCCAGATGAGAAAATCAGGAGGGGCTGTGGCTTTGCTGCAGAGCCATTTGATTGAATGAACAATATGGATCCCATCAAGCCCCTGGGGAGAAATATTGGTGAAGTTCTCTCTTTGAACAGCTCTGAAATGTCTTCTCCAGGTCATTTTTTGGACAGACTTTTCCGTCATAATGAAATCTTTAATACCAAACTCACATTGGTTGTATTTTGTGAACACAATAATACAAAATACATACATATATATATATAAAATCAATTTTGTTCATGATAGAGAATTTGCATGAGTTATGCTACCATATTTGCCAAAGTATACAGGTCCAAGTGAGAGCTGTACAGCTGCTTAGGCTTGGAGTGAACACATAAAAGTTGTGTTGTCTTTTTTAGTGCATTGTTTTAGTATAAACTTAGAGTTAAGTAGTACTGCATTCACTTTCTGGTTATGGAATTGTTTGGGTGGAGGGACTAGAAGAGAGGAATGTGAATCAAGGTAGGGCTCTAGGAGTCATTGTTGATGTTTATGGAAGAAAATGGGATCTGATATATGCTGGAAATTCATTAACATGACATTTCAAAGTTGTGTAGGAGTTCTTTCTAAGTGCAGGACAGGGCTTAAGGGGCAGATGAGATAGGTAGGTAGATAGAGAGATACACAGATAAAAGTGCAGTAATTTTTTATTCTACTATGGAGTACCTTTAATAACTGTGAAAGGTACTTTGTCAGAGATGAATAAATCATAGCCTTGCGTACATGGCAGTTTTGTCAAGATGACTCTGCAGTATACACAGTGACCAAGGAATAAGCACAACTGTCATAATTAAACTTAATGTATAATGGTTTCTCTGCAGTTTAAAACAACAAACCTTCTTCCATAAAGAAAAAAAAATATATACCAACACAAAATTCCTATTTCAGGCAGCCACTCTTCTCCTTCCTCTCTTTTCTATTGAACAGAATCATGCAAAAGTAAAGCAGTCAAGAAATTGGAGTTGCAGCTGTCTAAGGTCCACTTCCAGTCTGAAAAATCACGTGCCCCTAGTTAAGAAGTAATAGGATACAAAACCAAAAAAAAAAAAAAAAAAAGAAAAAACCCCAAAAATCCAAACAACACCCCCCCCCGAAAAAAAAAACAACCCCACAAAAAATCCATGAGAGATGCCTGGATTTTGTGTTTTGAAGTTTGGGTTGTGTTTGAATATGTTCTTTTCTGCCCCTTTGAGTATGAGAATAACCTTAAAAAGTAGATTTTTAAACGCTTTTGAGTTTGAGGTGGTCTGAGCAGGTGTGACTGGGATATTTTCATATCTGTTAGTGTAGCAGTAGTGTTGAGCTCTGCCACACTCAAGCAGTCCTACCACTTGTCACAAGGAGCAATGAGGCTGTGGTGCTTCCTTACACAGAGCTTTGTAGTGACAGCATAAACGTCCTCACATAAAGGAGATTGAGGATTGTGACCTAAACTGTTTCAGCTGTGATGATTGACTAGCGCTGCTGAGAAATCAGCTGTGCTTGGGGAAAGGAAGGAGGACAAGCACACTGTTTTCTGAAGCAGTTGTAGAACTTCAGGCACAAAACTACCCTATTAACCAGCACTCTGTTGTGACTCACTGGTGTAATTAGAAACACACCGTGTTTATTTGTATCCCTAAAACTAATCAGCTAAACTTACTCCTGCTGTAGGAATATTGAGATCCATCTCATGTTTCAGTGGATCACAAACAGAGGCTAGCATTTTTGTGCTCAGCATCACTGTTTATTTAGAAATGTCACAATTCTCTACCACATAGCAATTCCCAAATGCAATCACTTGTAAATCAATAAAGAGCAGCTTGTTTATCTGAGGAGAGGGGCATCAATTCAGCAGATTATGAATTTTTCAAAATCAGAGTTTTGTAGAAGGTGCTTGGCTGTGACCATGGCTGGTAAGGAGTGAATCTGAGTTGACAGGAACTTTTAATGACAGTTTTCACTGCATGCAATTTTTGCTTAAAACCAAAGCAACTACCAAAGCAGCACTGGTGCATGGACAGCTAAAGCCCGAAGTCAAACAGTACTTCCAAATTAACAAAACGTTATTATCTACTCTGAACTTCCCACTCCCAGTTTCTTTGGAGGAAATCTTGAAACATCTTGGGTTTCTCCCTAAACAGCACAGGAATAATTTTCAAAGTTGGAAAAGTTTCCAGGCCCTCCTCCTAATCCCTTCTAAACTGTAGTTGTCTTAAGACACCATCTTCCTTACTAGTTAAACCTGAAAAATACCTGTCAAGTCCTATTCATTGCAGATGTATTGTAGTATTTATTTTTATCTGACATTTCTCTAGTGAAACACCAGTGTGGAAATTAAGGTAAAATGCAGCATCATGAAGACCTAAATTGTGAGGAGGTTAGTGGAATTTAGCAAGACAGGATGTTTCAAAGGTAGTCAGTTTGATGAATCAGACTTGTGTAAGAAAGTTATGTATGATAAACAGCTTTTCACAATTGGATCCTAATAATGTGAAGGTTTACTTCAGGGTTATAGAGTTTTTTTTCCTCCTTGGCAGGTCAGCATTTAGAAAACAAAGGTGTGTTTTTATAAGTTTTCACTTTTCAGATTTGTTTCAAGTTTTTGTGATTGAGACTGATTATGCTGGATGTGAGTACATTCCCTATTATATAAATATGTGATTTTGAAATGCAATACATTACAGTGCTTGCTTTAGTGTAATATGACTACATAAAAACAGTTTGTTCCCACAAGATCCAAACAAACAAAATATGTTCTGTATTTACTTCATGGATTCAACCACAAGAAATTTGACCTTACTTGCAGATTTTTCTGTTTGAAAACATGCAATATCCAACACATTCATCTACCTTGTATCAAAACCACCATAAAAGATTATTTTTTCTCAGTATGTGACATCTCAAACTTATAGAAGATGGACATTTTTGTTTTCTGCATTATGCAATAGCAAAAATCTGATACTTTCAGAAGGTAGAGAAAATTCTTTGTTTCAGGTGGCAGCTAATGTTATACAGGAGAAATATGCCCATGTTTACAGTTACCATTATTTGTTTATATGAAACATTATATCTTTATATAATTCTTCATATCCCTCCCATTTAAGTTACCGAGGTTGCAGGGAGAGGTTACAAGCCAGGCTTATACCATCTGGAGTTTTTTCTTCCTTAGTCTTGAGCAGCAGGAAACAGGATCAGGAAATCCAGAGCTCTGACCATAGAGAATGTGTTTTTCGAAAAAAGTCATGCTAGTTTTAACAGAGTTGAACTTTTCATTTGGGACTCCACTCAGAATGAGTGGAAACAATCAGCATGTGTAGCTGCACACTGGGAAAGAAACCAACAAACCTACAATTTACATTTCTGGGACCAAGCAGCACTGATCAAACCAGCTTCCTTGACGCCCTTGCACCTCTGTGCATAGAACTGTGACAGGAACAATGGAAATGCAAGCTAGATCTTGCTTTGAAGACAGGGTAACTTTATTTAACTGAGTATTTTTTAGTGGGAATGAGAGGTTAAGCAAGTTTCATAAAGGGTCTTGAAAGTAGGATGAGGGGCTGAACCCTGTGATCAAATTTGCCAGTGTTGCTCCATGCATTTTTGCACTCTCTTGTATTCTTTTGGGACCTCTGTAATTCTGGAAGCCTCTTTGATACTACAGTTTGCACAAACTCCTCTAAAGAGTGCAAAAATTAGCAAAGACTGGCAAAGAGTGATCTAAACAAGTCTGTCTCTCCAGGGTCAACCTCAATTACAAGCTCAGCATCATTTTGAAACCACATACCATATCAAACCACAAAATCCTGACATTCCTAAATGGTTCACAGTATGGCTGTGTGTGCAAAGACAAGAAGGTCCATTAGGCCATATTTAAAAGGCATTTGAACACCTAACTACTACTGTCCTAAGCCAAGGTTCATGAAATAACTCTGGAACTCTGCTTATGGTGTTCTTTTTTCTAGTTAGCAATTTGTTTGCAAACAGAGAAGTTCTTAGAGAAGCAGTCTAAATTAAAGTTCTTTCTTTACACAGATAAAAATCCCTGCCTGTAATCTGCCAGCTGTAGGTGAATGAACTAATGATAGGCTCTGCCTTAAGATAAGGAATTACAGCTCTCCATCTGCCTCCTTATTTGGATTGTCTTCCAGACTTCAGGAAAAAATAGTCAAACAAGATTTAAAACAATAAAAGGGGATTAGAGTGTCTTTCTGCCACCTGGATTTCATGGCCCAGCTTTTTCTCCAGTGGATTTGGAGAGCTAGGCTTATGAGAGTCTGTCCACCCAAGCAACACAATGCATGGAAGGGTCATCACTGGGGATGCTGAGAAAAGAAACAAGGATTAAGTGTCAAAAAAAAGCACAACAATCAGTGTCTGCGTGGATGTGTCCTCCTGAGCATATAATGAAGTCCAGCTAACCTTGTTAACCACTCAGTGGAAAGGTGCTAACGTCTGTGACACCAAAACAGGTAATTCCTGAAGGTTCTTCATACTCTGAAGCTCCTACTGGCTTGGGGCTTTTTAGGGTTCACTAAACATCCTGACTTGGGGTTTGGTCCCTTTCCAAGCTGGCTGACAGTTGCAAAGGCAAAGGAAACAAATTGATTGGAGTGTCATATGAGTACATTATATTTTGAGAAGGTAAAGGTGTACTGATATTTCTAGCACTAAATTAATATGAGTAAATCTAAAACAAATTATTCCAGTTGAAAAAGGAATGCAAACTAGGTGCATGATGTCCTCAGTTTTCCTGTTAAACAGAAGTAAGTGAATGTCTGCAAAAGGGAGAATTATCTCTCTGGGGTTTTTTAGGAGTGGCAACGCAGCTACATGTCGCACTGTAGGGACTTTTTTTTCAGCTGAAGCCTTCCTTATTTGGATTTTTTAAATGTATTTTCCTCCTACTTAGACACAGCAGGACATGTGTATTGTTTCCTGGAACTGGAATATCACCCATTCTTATCCAGAGAGCTTTAGCCAAGCATTACTTCCAAGCAGCAATATCCCATGACAATTTAATCTCAATAAAAAGAGAACCTGTATTAGAATGCAATTCCTAAAAGATCAGAAATTGCTGTTAGAATAGCAACGTTCCATGTGCTTGCTGAGACATGGTAAGTAAGGAAAGACAAGCTATTCCATGAGCAGCAGAGCTAGTGAAGCCTGATTTCCTCTAACACCATGCACTCTGTCACCCAACACCAAGCCAGTTTCCCAGTATCCCAGGAGATGTGCATCTCGGTAACTTGAGATCTTGCCGTGCTCTCAGTGTTCCCAGCTCACCACTTGCCTCTCTATTCTTGTCTCTTTTCCCACCCCCTGTGTTTCTGAGGTGAGAGGACAAGCACTGGCTACAGTTAAGAACCAGGTAGCGAGCCAGGCAGTGCCAGTGCCCAGGGGACAGCCAAGGCGTGTGGGATGGAGGGCCTGCCGCGCCACGCCAAAGGGAATGGTGTATAGCAGCTCCCTCACCAAGAATACTGGGTTTCATTCTTTCTCTCTGTAGATACAGAACACCTGGGTAATTAAATGTCTTTGAGATGTCTGCTTTTGTCACACCAGCTGAAATGGACCAACAAATTCAAAGGTGAGAAGGAGAAACTGAAAAAGCTTTCTTCCTTAGATAGGCTGGTAATGTCAGTGTATCTGCCATTTAGCATTGGTAAGCATAGCTTTAGCCGTTTGAGACATCTGGAAGCCATCTAATGATTGTAGTATGAAACTCAGATATTTAAATAAACAATTAGTAATTACTACAATTGGGTAATTCAGTGGGTATGAAGTTTAGCATAAAAACCAACTGGCTGGCCCCTGATGTTGTAGAGCTGGAGGGTTCATCTGTAAATTAGTAAATGGACGCAGTGTCTGCTCTTATTTTCTTAGTCTTAATTATGTGATGTATAAAGAAAAAAAGCTGAGCTCTACAAACTCTCCTCTTAAAGTTTTTTTGCTCTGTTTAATAGAGCAACCAGATCCATCTGACTTCCCAAAAGACATATTATTTAAAATTGAATAAATGTGCTTAGGGTTTGCAAAGTTTTATGTTTTTTCTTCACCCAGCCATGCCAACTGTGTTCTAACAAATAAACACAGGTATTTTTAAAAAAATCCTAATACATGGTGTTTATGAAAGTTATGATTTCATAAACATGTTGCATATGTTTTTAACATGAGACCATCTAGAGAAAAGAGTGGTTTAGCCCTTACATGAATAGTAATCTAGCTTCTTTTTTGAATTTATTTCCTTCCATTATATATAATTTTTCTTTCACTATGGATCCTCACATAAGGCAGTGGTTTAAGTACTTTCATAAATTTCTTATTACGATTTAAAACTTTACTTGTTATATTTTTTATAATCCCCATCACTGTAAGTGCTATAACTCGATTACTCTCCAGAGATCTTGTTGATCACATTGGGATAGCTTTCTTCATGTGGCTAGGGCAATTGTATTAAAGTCTCAGGAACCAAGACTGTATGCTTTGGAAGTGGCTGTTTTAACTGGATCTGAAGGTATAAGCTATTCCATACAAGTAAATGCCGTGTAATGGAAACATAAAAATAACAAACTTGAAAGATTCAAAATTATATGTGCTTTTCTTTCAGCTCACAAAGTACTTTTACTAATGGCTGGTACAGCTGTTACAAATAAAATATGTTTCTGATTTGTTTGCTCACTTCTTTTGGATGACGAAGTTACTTAATAGACAGCCTTTTGCTTTCAAAGAGATTAAAAATTCTGGAGAATTAAATACCTATCTACCTATTTATTGTAAAGAGAATTAAGCATCTGTCTGTTTCAATTGAGATGCTTGATTCACTCTCTGAATGCCTACAGCAAAGTTTACTACTTTGTGCAGGTGAGAAATTCTGATTTTTTTTCTATTCCTCAACTCCCCTGTTTTATTCTCTTTCTTCTTGTATGGATTACAAAAGGTCCATTTGTCCTTAACACATGAATCCATTGTGTATTGTGTATGTCCTTTGTGCCTTTTTAGTAGCCTGCAGTAGCTTGTAGTTTTAGTAGCCTCTAGCTGTTGCTCCTACTCATTATTTTTCAGAATTTTTAGTAGCCTTTGGTTATTGTTCCTACTCATTATTACCTTGCCTTACCTGCCTGGAGAAGGGCTCTGTCTGTGTCATGAAAAGCTCTTCAGAGCTGCATAGGCTTTATCAAACATGACATTACTCCGTTATAAAGCCTCCTGCTAGGTCTTGTCATTGGTGCACGGTGGATTGCAGATTGCTCACAGTCTGAGATTCCGTGCTGACTGCTTGTGCCAAAGTGTCTCCTGCCTCTCTTCTCTTGTCCTGGGAGGACTCAGCCTTAGCAATCCATTAAAAAGTGCAAGGCTGAGACAGATAAGCCTCAAAATGAAGAGAAAGTGAAAACAGCCTCCTGAGATGAGTTGCAGAGACAGATGCAGTGTAGAAAGTGTGAAAGTGTAACTCAAGACAACAACCTTGTGCTGCTTCTCAGTTTTTTATAGGACCTGGAGCATGCCAATACATCCTCAAACAGTATCTCTGCTTTTCCCTGACCTCTGAGCATAGAAAAGGGTTGCTGGCCAGTGAAACTGGCTGTGCCCTACAGCTGTATAGCTTAGCTGTGTTTTGATGGGTTTGGCTTTATTGGTTACTGAATAACAGTAACAGAACATAAATCTTGGTCTGTGCTTTCTCCCCAGGGCTCTCCATTCCAATGATTCCCTGTCTGCAAAGTCAAGATTGTGGTCTTACCCTCACTTGTCAAACCCAGATAAATTAACCACAGGATCACTGAACCTAAAGAGACATCATGACTTTCCTGCTATTACAGCTGAATGAACCTGATGAGGTTCATCAGGCGTTTTACTGGACCAGTTTTCAGGTGTTTTCTAAATCTTCATCTGTCCTGTGCTGCCTGTTGTAAGCAACAACAATTTAATATGTAGAGAGCCAAAGGGCAGGCCTTTTTGGATGCTCCTAGGCAGTATATACTGTATAATCTTTCTGAGAAGTTTGGGCACGCAGCCAGTTTATTTAAAGGCAACAAAACAAAGACTAGGGTGAAGGTTTCTCTGTTAAACAGCCTAACATGATAAATGCTAAAGTGGTAAAATGCTAAAATGAATAGGTCTGGGACCAAGTGTCTCCAAACACGTGGTAAAGTCAGCATTGTGCCTCCGCCAACTACTCTGTTTTTCTTACCGTGTATTGGCAAGGAGTCTGTGGCTCTTTCAGTATATCCTGTCTCTCAATCAAAAACAAAAGCTTGCTATGGCCTGTACATTGTGCAGAAGCCTTCCCAACCATTCCATAAATCCTTTACATTTTCTTCACATGCAGATGGTTCACATTTTCCATTCTCTCTTATATCTGCATTGGATAAAGTTTTTTTTTTATCTTACAGTGACTTCAGTTGCAAAATAAGCACCCACCCATTGTACCATTATACCACATTTCTTCATTTGAGAAAGAGTCTGAGGAGAACTCTTCTAAGTTTAATACCTTTGCCTTAGGAATCTTAGGACTTTGTAAACCTCTTTGACACGAAGTACTCATTGGAGGCTTTGTAAGAGTTAAGAATCAATCATTTATGTGGGATTCCTTCTGCACTTTCTAGTCAAAAACCTCAGAGGTGGAGGATAGTATTTTTTCTTGATTTTTCTGGGCTCAGAAGAAATTATAATATTGATGTGGTCCAGAAAAAGATGATTTAGTACCCTTCCCATTTGCTTCTCCAAAAGTGCTTTCTTTGTTTTCATACTATAACAAGACGAGTGCCTTCTTCAGCCAGTGCTGCCAGGAAGAGGGTGTAGCCTCCATGCACGTCATTAGTTCATTAATTCAGCAGTCTAAACACAAAGTTTAGAAGGCAAAGTCATATCACTTGCAGTAATTTGGCTTTATCCCCGTATTCATGATAAGGAACAGTTTTGTTATGCTAACCCTGAGTTTGGTCTGGCTTTCCAGCCTTTGAAGATCTAGATTTCAACTGGGAAGAGTACCATGCTAGAGTGTCACTCAGAAAATGATACTGCACAGGCATTGACAATCTTTACATGGAATTTAGAGAAGCAAATAGCTCATTAAATATGAATGGAAAGGGGGCAATTATCACTTCATCATTGCTTCTCTTTTTCCACTCTCTATATTTCTTCTTCAAGGGGGTGGGGGAGGTTTATATTATTTTCCTTTACTCTCACAGACTAACATCGGCTCAGCGCAGGAGGGGGTGAACAGCTGCATGAAGGCAGGAATAAATAAAAGACTGAAGGAGGACAGGAAGTTTTAAAACCAGTGCTGTCACTAGAGACGTGTAAGATGAAATTGCACCTTCCACAGAGCTGAAGATTTCCTAATGTACCAGAACCCTCACAGAGACATTCTGTATATGTGTATATATCACATGCCCAGAAAGCACAGAGCTGGCTGCAGCAAAAAATCCAACTGGTGAAAAGTTCCAGCATTTTTATGTATTTTTCTTTTCACTTTAGTTGAAGCATCTTTGCTGAATTCTAAATGTTTCATTCCAAATTTAGAGCTTTATAGATTTTTTAAATTGTATATATATTTTAAGTTATCATTTTATTATATATTGGTTAATAATGTTTTTATTAGAAGTACTGTAGATATTTTAGTAACAAATATATTAAGCTTTATTCAGTAAATTAATTACAGAGGGTAGGAAGTTGCAGTCATTAATTGTTCACTGTTTCATAACTGATATTAAAAATTATAGTATGACTATAAAATTAAGATGTGAACAATTTAAAAAAATTTCAAAACTAAAATAACTTGAAAATTATACAGTCTGATACTTTCGCTTCACATTAACTCAGAAGTATCACTTTAATATTTCTCACCAAAATTAATGTTTCCTGGTTTTTGCTCAAGATGCACACATATTCCACGTCTGCCATGCAGCAAGATTTGCCTGGGCGTGCTAGCTAACAGCTATGAACTTTCCTGTCTGCAGTGGGCAAGAGTAAAGCTAAGGATGCAGCCTTGAGCACGCCACCTCAGTTGTGAGAGGCTTTTGAAGAGTAAGCAAAGAAAGAATAAAATTTTAAAAAAAGGTCAGAGAAGAAGACAAAACTGTGATACCCGCATGCTGGATGCAGACCCCTAGTATTATTTTACTACTCACAGGCTCTGTTGCTGGTTATTTGGTGTTACCTGTTTTTCTGGACCTCAGCAAGCTGTGCATTTGCACTGCTATTATTCATTTCACCAGATGGTTCTAGTGAACTGTGTGGTCAAGACCTGACTCCTGGGGCTGTTTGAAGGCCTGGTCCTTTCTCTATGGTAAGATGCTTACTTAGCTCTACCCATTCTCTGATACTGCAGTCATTTTGTTCTGGTGATCAATTTCACACACAAGAGGTTAGATACTTTTGGAAACAACCACAAAAACTTTCTAGGTTAACTAGAGAGAAGTATTTTTACACAAAGCATTCAGTGTAAAAGTTGTAACGTTCAACCTCTAATAATTTCTCTTTTGGTTTTGAGGCAACAGTCTTTCTACAGACATTAAAACATGTAATGAAAATAAGGAATCGATCATTCAGAATTTCCTCTCTTTTTTTTCCCACCCCTCCTGTTGGAACTCTATTGTTTCAGTTTTCTGATTATTTGAACCATTCCTGGAATTCTTGCTTTTAATTTAAAAATTCCAGAAATGTTGTTGTGCAGCTTGTCTGCATCTTTTTTTGTAACTGCAAATGAAATCACTTTGCTGACAGAATTTACAGTATAGAATAAGAGAATCTCTAACTGTCCTAACCAGCTTTGTATGTTCACATTCAGTATTTTTCTTTTGAATAAAAAAATGTGTGCATAAGTTTTGGCATTTTGTGAAGGTATCTTGAGACCTATTTCAGTGTCAGACAGCAGAAAAGTAATAACATGCATTTACTTAGAGCAGCATGATGCCAAACGTTTAAAAAGGGGTTATCAGAAATTTATGCTCTTTTAACTGGCAATATATATGACATTCCTCAATTAGAGATACATGGACACCTACCTTTTACATGTATTCATACTTTTACATGCCGTCATCTCACACTTCTTTCCAGTTCCAAATCTGTCACTCACAGTTCCCACCACATGACCTCTTTCCCCTTCTGCTAATTCCAGGAAAGCTGCTTTTTTGGCACAACAGTCATGGCACTGGCAAGTGTTGGTGTGGCAAACCACTACACTGGCCATGACCAGTGCCCAGATTTCTGCATGTGAGGCATTCATGCCTGGCAGGTTAGATGGTAGATGAGGCAATAGGCTCATTTTGGTATCTGTGACCCATTTTCCTCAAACTGCTGGTGAGTATCATTATTTCACAACTGCTGGATAGATACGTGGATGATAAAAATTGTGAGTTCCTCTGCAGTACTGGATATATAAGCAACACTCTAACTAATGAGAGTTCAGGCCAGGAAAACTGATGGCTGCAGAAGTGGAAGATGTCTCTCCTAGGAGAACTTTTAGCTTGGCCCTATCTTCCCTATGCAGTGGTTCATTGTCTCACGGAGCCATGAGCTGCTGGGGTAGTGGGGAACCTTCCTGAGTGGACCCTCTCTGATGGCACTAAGGGATACAGCGTGGCAACAGAGATATCAATAAACACAGCTGTTAGGCAAAAGTTAGCTTGTTTGCAGTTTTATGAGGACAGTCATGATGTTAAAATGAAGTTACCATTCCCCATGGTAAAGTCTTTAGCTCTTGCCTACTATGATCACATCACTTTGTTTTTGGGTTGACACAATGAATTTGGGAAGAGTACTGAGATAATTCTTGGAATACACTCCAAACTTCATTATTTCTGCTACATACCCACAGCAAGGAATCATTAAGATATTTGAAGCAATCCCTCACTGCCATTTTATGATATAATAAAATATGTTTATACAACTGTATTATGTGAGAGAAGGAAAAGAATGATTATGTAGTGTAACAAAAGTGGCATACTGCCAGGGCTTTGGCTCACTTGCACTTTTTATAAATACAACTGTGTTAACTAAACTTTGAAAATATTTTCTGTTTGAGATACAAAACCCACAAGAAGTGACTGTATGCAGGAGTTCTGGTTTTGAGATGGAGTCCTGAATAGCTGCATTTGGTTCAAAAAGTTTGTTTGGGACATTCCCCTTAGTATTTTTTTGAAAAAAATACTTGTTGAAAATTCTCTAGCAATGGGATTAACCCCATAATATACAGGATGTGATCAGAGGGAAGTAAAGAAATTGGGAATGGAGTAAGCCATTACAGTAACTGTAACTTGGTGTGCATTAACATTCAAACAGAATTATTTAAGGGAAAGTTAATTACCAAGGGAAGACATGTATCAGGAGAAGCAGCTACTGAAGAGGTAATGGAAGGTGTAGTGCTCTTTCTTTGGAAGGTGTATGGTCCACTGTGCTCTACGTTGCTTTTTACATTTGACAACATCTTCCTGGCCTAGAGAAGGAGTGGTTAAATACTCTACACCCATATAACACCAAATTAATTGCATTGCTGTCTATGTAATATCTGGACAAGTCAGCACCCACTCTCTGTTTTATGACAGCATTGGCCAGGGATTATGATCCAGAGGCTTGCAGAAAGACAGTGAGATGAGACCTGCATTTGTCTTTTGTGCTTCCTAAGTCTAAATGGAGGCAAGATGATAGGGCTCAACACTTGAGATTTCCATGTATTTTGAAACTAAATTGGACAGATTGTTGTAAAGGTTTGGGCTCTAATGTATCCAGCTTTAAGAAACTGCTCACGAATGTCTCTTTGTTCAGTACAGGTGAGGTGTCTCAGCCTTCACCTGCACAATACTTGGAGGAAATCTTTGCTGAATATGTTTTAATGTAATCTCTCCAATATAGGGGTGTCCCAAGTATATATTGTGTGTCATCTTTACTTTAAATGTGTTATCTCTGGTCTGACCAAGGTGTAGAACAGGCAAAAGGGGAATCAGCAAAATGTGTGTAATGTTACTCTGTACAGTGGTTTCCAAAAATTTGCTTCAGTAGAAGGCCAGCACTGGTGTCATTTTTTGACAGCACTGGAATTATTTTCTTGCCTTTCACAATTCATGCCAAAATAATTCTGTGTTTTAGTACTTTCACTTTCCTTGTTCCTCGTCCTTCTGCATTTTGAAATGTCTTGATTTATGGAAGAATGCCCTACCAAGGCCCAGGGTAGTTATAAACTACCTTGAGATGAGTAGTTGTTGCTGATGTGTACTCTCTATGCTGACCTTTGTCTTTGTCTATCAACCACAGCAGGAAAAACCTTTCCTGTGAAGCGTCTGTTTATAACCTCTAAGGTGCCATCAGATTAAGCAGAGTATGGAACAGTAGTCAACTGAAGGGGAAAGAGAACACTTTGTTCTGTTACTGAAAGGAACACTTCAGAGTTCACATTGTATTGGCACATACATTATTTTGTGCACATGGTGAGGGAAGAAGTCATGCAGCGAGGGACCAAGGGAGTATTAAATGAGTCAAAGGATTGAGGAGGTGCTTGAAAAGAGTAATCAAAACCAGGAGGGTTTGTTACTTCAGAAAAAGAAACACTACAAAGAATCAACTGTTCATCCTGGACATCACTTGAAATGTGCATGAAATGGGTGTGGGTTTGGTAATAAAAGCTTAGCTTGCTTGACAATCTTCCAATAGCTTCCCATGAGTTCCCAGAACAAAAGTTATTTAAAACTTTCCTTTTGTAAATTATAATCCTGGTGTAATTATGTTGGACATCTGCTTGGGCTGTGAGGTTTATCTCTCCTAAGTGTCAGCTTCAGGGGATGGGACATGGATCTTGTGGGGTTCAGTTTTAAATTCTGGTTAAAATTGCAGCTTGTATCATACATCCTTCATTCCAGTCAGAAGTGACCCCAGCAAAGAAAATTAAGACCCATTCATAATGCAAGGGACAGGAACTGAAAATGTGTGCATGTCCTATGATCTGTGATGTGCAGTGGTCCCTCCAGAACAGGTGGACTGATGTGAGGACAAGGCACAATGGCTGCGAGTGAGATTTAGTGATATGCTGGTATTTAGGATGACTCTGAGTCAGTATGATACCAGGGCAGTATAGGAATTATAGTGAGCCAAAGAGTTCCTTCAAAATGTGAATGAAACCAGTTTGGGACAATGTGAGGTAAGAGTCTTAAGGACTAAAGTTCACCAAAAAGACATCAAGAGTTTTTCTCTCCAAGTTACTTAGCATATTATAAATTTACCAGAAGTTACTAGCTAAGGCTTTAACAAATAATTCTGGCATGTGAGGTCCAGTCACCACAGCAGATCATCCCAAAGGCTTGCCAGGTGTTGGGAACGGAGGAATCCTGGGGCCCCTCTTCTTTTGAATGGCTAGCACTACAAAACCATGCTCTTTTGCAATGTCAGCATTGAGCTTCTTATGGCCTGAAGCTTTGAATACTTTGCTGAGATGTCCTTGCTTTTTCCATGGTATTTGTTTTGGTTTATCTGCCTGCTAGGCTCCCCTCTTCTCTCACCTCACAACTAGATTTGCCAATTTCAGTGAAGAATGTGGCGAGCAGCCCATTTCTGTACTTCATCAATGTAATTCTTTCTGTTTCCAGAAGAAACTAATAATATATATTGCATGCACCCAAACTTTCTCAGTTACTCATAGAGATTTGATAATTTCATGGTTTAGATTGATCATAATGGCACAAGTTCCTCATCTTGACTTTATAATAAAACTAGCATTCCCACAGTTTGGCTTCAATGATTCAAAAATTATCCCCTGAATGAACTAGTGGTGTAGCCTGCTGCCTTCTAGACCCTGTGCCTTCCTACCATTGCTCCTCACCTTGTCATCACCTCAGAGTCTTCTCACTGATCTTCATGTCACTGCTGCCATCTTCCTCAGAAGTGCATCCTGACTGTGCTCTCCTAAGACTTTTCCCATATTGTCTCAAAAACCACCACAGCACACCTAGGAGTTGGTGGCATGGGTCAGCCTGCAGTCCCACACAACTCTACCAAAAGAAAGATCAGAAATACTTCCCAGCTCTATTATTATTACTGAGCTGTTCTCAAAGGCATCTGCTGTATCATTAGTTCTGAAAGGAAATCCTGCTTTTGTAGCTCTAGCTTTTGCAATGCAGACAAATGCGCAGAGGTGTTGTGTTGGGTTTCTTCTTTGTTGATTTTTGGGGTTTTGTTTTGGGTTGTTTCATTGGTTATTTGTTTGTTTGTTTGATATAAACAGACATCCAAAGGCTAGCTAGCGGCATTATTACTTTATACACATTAATTTTAATTGAAAAATGTATTCCTATTCTATTGTGAGTATGGATGTCCTATTTCTGAATCTTATTTTATGTCACAGTCTTTGTAGAAAGCTGATTCGTACAAGAGCTCAGAGTAAATTCCCTCCTCAGGTCCATCCATGCAAAAGATTTATTAATTATATTTTGTAATTTATTTATTTTGAACCTCTTCCATGATACATGTTTTCTTGAGACAGGTCGCATGTCACCAAGTGTAGAGATTTGCCAAAAATATTGGAACTCTTTGCCAGCCAATCACACAGGCTTCAGGAGAGATTTTTTTTAAATTGTCTCATTGGATCAGAGCATTTGGAGATCAGAGGAAATCAGATTTAGGGTTTGTCAGAGCAAACCTAGCAAGTAGAAATGAAGAACTGCAATGGGATTGCAAGCTGCACCACAACAAGAATTCTAAACAGGTACTGTGCTCTGAGATGCCAGAAGAACACACTAAGGGGTTAAACTGGAGACCTGCTTTATTCCGTTTGTAAATCAGGCTCAAACCTTAGTACATTTCCGCCAAAGGCCTGCCAGAAAGAGGCCCTGGAAAACAGGCTGTCTAGGGATTGTAGGGATATGCAGAGCTCTGGCCAATTTGATCAGAAGTTGACATGTAGCCACATTCTGCAGTGAAGCACAGGTTTGTTGGACCAATAAAGAAGGGAGTGTTTTGTGAACTTCTTCAAGAAGTCTATCTTTCAAAACATGATACCTGGAATCTGGGGATAAAGATGATGTGTAAGCTTTATATCTGTTGGAGTCTTGGGTATTTAAGTCTCTGTCAGCATGGGAATTGCCACCAGTAATCTTCAGGTATGACTGGTCTAGTGAAAATTTTAATAGGAAAAAAGAGTGTGGGGGAATAACTGTACTAATTTCTCAGTAATTTTTGAAAATCTGACACATCTCAAAATGTGGCAAACAGTTTATAATCTTAGAGGGCAGATTCAAAACAATATTTTGGAATGTGAAGCATATATACTTTTTTGGGTTTTTTTGATTATGGGCCAGCAGAGCTCACTGTAGATGTGCAATAATTGGGCTCTGTTCAAAGCTAACTCCCAGTACAGAAAAATCAAGCATTTTCTTAGGAAAATGGGCTAAGAAAGATTAAGCTGACATTTACAGATATGGTGACCCTAAAGAAGCAAAGCAGTCATTCTCTGTAAGTCCCCAAAGCATGTGCATTTCTAGGCAGTTAACTTTGGGTTAGCTGTGATGCCCTGGACCTCTCTCTTCTGTGTCCTGGCCTGAATGCCCATCAGTGACTGGAGTGCACAGTGTGCCCCAGGAGAGAGGCTTCAAAAGTCCTGACAAAGACTGAGCATGGCCCACTGCTCTGGACAGCTGGACTGGCTGGCACCAGCCTAGTGCAGATGAAGAGGTTATTTCCTCCAGCTTTCTCTTCTGCTGTCCTCCTGTCCTAACAGGAAAGCAAGCTGGATGCGCTGAGGTTCTGCTTGTTTCAGCTCCCTCTGCAGCTCTAGGGCTGAAGTTAACTTTGTGAAGCATTTCCTGTGCTTGGCTGTTGCAGTCTTGGGCTTGCATACCATCCAAGAGCCCTCCTTGCAACAAAAGCAGATGAAATGAGAGGGGACACGTGGGTCCTTGATCCAAATCCATTGGTCCAACTCCATGGGTGAGAAGAAGTTTACAGTATACAGAAAAATACATCAATTTTTCTAAGTTTTGCTTGATAGTCCTCCTAGAGAGCTGATAAATCTCAGTATGACAAGCACTCAGGGGACAAGTACTACATTCCTGGTTAATTTCAGTGAAGCTCCCAGAAAAATAATGGGCATCTAAAAGCTTGTAAAACATATACCAAAAAGAGCCAACAATTTAAAAAATTACACCATTCATCATATTAAGCAATATCAATATACTAACCACTTCCTTTCAGTCTGACAGGATGCAAGCCTGAAAATGTTGGCATATTTGGAGAAAAGCTGGTAAATCTACAAGTTGTTTTTAAGTGCAGTAATAATCAGAAAACATTAAACTTCACAAGAGAAGAGGTTAAATGGTGTCTGGAACAGAGTTTCATGGATACACTCATCCTTTTTTTATTAAATCTGAAACAATTTTCTTTCAAAACTTCATTCCAGAGGGGATTGTTCCAATGGGGTTTTTTCTTACTAAGCAGACTGATGAAAATGTGATGTTTCTTTGCCATATAGCCTCAGTTGCAAGATTTAGTTTATCAGTCCTATCCACTGCCTGCCAAAACTTCAAAGCCAACTGATAGTATCACCAGCTATTAAAAAAAACCAAACAAACTTACAAAAATGCAGCCTCCTTAATCATCATCTTCTGCTCACATTCCGGTTAGTGGCTTTCATGTCAGCTGTGCATACTTCTGTGGATACTGTTCTGTGGATCTCTTCACGTTTCCTAGAAATGCTTTCCTGACCTTTCCTGAGGAGGAGGTGCTTTTCCCATGTATCCTACCTTCAAATAGGGCTGCAGGGCTTGCTGGCTTCTTTGGGCACCCTCAGCTCTTTGGAGGGAGTCTTCAGCACCATGACTCTGCTCACAGATTCATCATTATTCTATTTTATTCTATTTTACCCACACCACCATTAAGGACTACTCTGTTGTCCTCCACAAGCAGAAGTACCCAAAGGAATAGCTTTGTTTTGCTCCAGTGGCTGGTCTTTCTCCAGTGGTGAGAGCTGCTGCTCCTACCCAGCATTTGCCCTGCAGACCCAAACCATCCCAGTAGTACACAGATCTACAGAGGCAGTCAGCAAGGCCCTGGTAAACAGCTACAGCTGGTCCATCAAATGAGAACAGAATTTACAAATTTTTGCTTGGTTTCATAATCTGCAAGACAGAGGATTATCAGTGGCCTGACAGTCTGAAACACCAAGGAACATATTTTAGTGAAAGCATGGGTTAAAAAACCCTCCAGTGATAGGTCATGCATCATTACCAGTAATGGTGGGATTATTCCAAGCATGCTTCCATGCATACAACTTTTTAAATAGATGTTTAACTTGTGGTGAAAGCACTTGATTTGCTCATATAGAGATCACTGCACAGTGACACCTCACTCAAAACCATTAAACTGAATTTTCAATTTCATACTTTTTGATGACATCGCAATGCTTGGTCAAATGTAACCCTTTTAAATTTGAAATCTTCTCCACTTTGCCTTTCTGTATTGCACTGTACTGGCCAATTAAGACAGTCTTGTCAACACAAATACAGATCTATGTTCAGTTGCTACTGTGACAACTTTTAAACTTTATATCTACTCACAGTTCTGTACCAGGAGTGTACAAAATCTCTTGAGGGCAGAAACAGTGGAACAGAGGCTAGTGGTGGGTTTGGTTTCTGCTTGTTTGTTTGTGTTGCTTGTTTGTTTGCTGTGTGGTTTTGTTGACTCAGTTAGGTTTGTTGGTTGTTTTTTCTTATTAGGGAAAGAAGCGTCATTCTTTCAAGTCTAATTCTAGTTCCTTGGTAACAAGTATCACGTTGAGTTTGATATTGAAGATACATACTCCATAAAGAACGACGTAAAGTATTCATCCTGAGTCCATAGGAAAGCTGAGAACTTCTTAAACATGTCCAGACAGAAGATAAGGTCCTCAGCTGCTCATGCTTTGTTCATCTGTATAAAACTTATTTGCAGCTATGCTAACTGTGCATGGTCACCTGTAGCTCACACTTCCTACTTCAGATGGCTGTGAAACATCCTGTAGTATCCAATTATTTGGACCTTCAGAGCAATGGTAAAAGTTTGCGGCTTCAGCATCTTCCATGGAATAGCTCCTGCCACAGATGCTCCCAGGCATTACAGCATTTTTGGCTCTGATACATTATTGTTAAAGGAGGACAATAAATGATGCAGAGCAAATTACACTTTGTGAAATGAGCAGATCAAGTTTTAGAAAAAGGGGTGGTAGTGGGAGGGGGATTTCACTGTGCACTTGGATTCCTCATGCCTAGAGGTTCTGCTCTTGTAAATACAAAAGACGTCAGGCACTTCCCCAAAACCTGAAGAAGAAATATGATCAGATCTATTAAAAACAAAGTTTCGGGAGTGATGATCACCCTCAACTGAATGCTGGAATTGCCATTTAAGCCATCATTTATTCTCAAATTAGAATGAACAAACCACTAAGAATGTGATTGAGGGGATCATCTTTCAGCATGAAAATTACTTCACATTGCTTAAACATGTGATTGTCCTTTTTCTTGGCATTCGATAGATATGATTTATGATGACATTACAGTATTTTTTGTGCAAGCAATACTATTAACCTTAAAATCTTGTAGAACTTTAGGGGAGATTCACTGTAACATTTTGCTACTTGAAATATGTCAAATTTCCTGGCCAGCTGCCACGGGAAGTGTTTACCTTACTGCACCTTAATAGACAGTAGATACCATGCTGTCAGATGTGACCTTTCTCTGTTGTTCAAAATCTAGGGGACACTAATAGCACTTTGAACATCTGGTGAGCATGGCACAGACCCCATCATCTGAAACAAGACAGTAAAGTTTGTCAGATGCTTTGCTGCTCTCCAAAGCAGCAGAACTGACTTCTATTATAACAGGTGATTTGTTTCTACCTTCAGATATGTATTAAAAGCTTCTTCTGACTTAAATATAAGCCTCCAGTTTCTGTCCAAGGTCAGGATTTGATCTGTGCTATGGCCTGAATAAAAAACCCTGCCTTGCTTGCCACGGTCAGAGTGCCTGGGTCAGAGTGTCTCCTGCCTCTTCAGCTCCAGGAGCATGTCATTCAGATGCCTTTACTTTGCAGAGTTCAGCAGAAGGGATAAACTGTAATATTTGCATCAGAAGCTCCTCACATGTTTTGTACTGCATGCAACTATTTTCCCACTTCTAACATTCCCTGGTATATACGTTCCCACCAGGAAGGGAATGTCCAGTTGTGGCCTTCACCCATCACTCACTTTGTGAGATTATAATTTATTTGAGAGGAAAAGGTAGTTAAACAACACTTTTTAAAACATTTATTCTAAGTCATAACTATTGTGGGTTTATTATGTGTGAATGGAGGAAAGGAGCAGGTTTGAATTCTCCACTGAAAACATGAGAAAATAAAGTGTGTTTTACAGACATGAACTGTAAACTTTGAAACACATCCTGCACTGTTAATAAGGGCAACCTTCCCATGGGGTCTGCACTACTTATGACTGAGAAGTTCTGCCTCTTTTCACAGACGTGGAATGAACTGCCTCAGCTTTAATTTTGCCTGTGCATTGTTTTGAGGAGTTGAGTGCATGGGAATGGCTTTACTGAACAGTGTTGAGGATGAACAAAAGAAAAAATTGGAAAACAGGACATGGAAATCCTCCTTAATTTTCTAAAATATCTTTGCTCTTCTTCCCATCATGTCCTTCTCTGCAGTGCTGTCTCGTCTATTCTGATCTTTCTGGGAGCACATTCTTCTTACCTAGTCTCCCTACTGTGTCAGTGCCGCTTCTATGGGATGGACCAGTTCTTTGGCATGGCACAACAAACTGTTTCCCAAGCTTACAGTATCAACAAGAGGGAAGAGATACTTTCCTAAACACTTGAATACATTTTCTGTGAAACATTTAAGTGACATGCAGCAGGTCATACTTGTTGGGGGGCAGTTAGTTCAGGGCTGCAGGTCCAGCAACCTCCAAAGGGTCGGCTGGAGGTTATTGTAAAGTCTTAATAGGAGAGCAGTATGATGGATGTTGCAAAATATGCTGGAGAAAAGGGAGAGGCTGCTGATGTGCAAGATGAAGAGTAAAGTTATGTGAGGCATGTGCAAGGATGATGGGTTAAGTGGAAAGAGTGCAAAGGTCTGAACCAGGGAAACAGGCAAAGTCCCAGGGTGTGGGTGGGGAGGACTGGGGTAAATGAAAACCAAATGGGAAAAGAAGCATGGAAACAGAAACCTACAAGTCAAGCTGTGTGAAAAAAGAAAAGGAAGATGGGTGAGCCAGCACCAGAAGACAACGTGTTGTGAACATAATGGACAACAGCAGCAAAGGCATTGGGACAGGCAGCAGATGAGGCAAAAAGAGTGGAAGAGTTGCAACTACTGGAACAGGCTGTCAGAAAGCATTCCCCCATCCCTCAAGTGACAGGAAAAACAGATTATAGCCTTCTGTTGGAACAGGAAATTTTCACAGCGCAGTGGCGCAGAGCTGTTCCCTAGACCCGGAGCAGCCAGCCCAGCTGTACCCAGCATGAGGAAAGCAATACCTGTATTCTGCATAGGACAACAGGAACTGAAAATTCCTATAATATATTCCTATAAATTCATATACGAGAAATAATTATTTCTCTTAATTAATAACTAAATTAGCAGGAGATACAACCTTTAGAGTGAGCTCATTGAAGTGAATTTGCTTTTACTCTGGTGACCAATCAGACTGTAATACCAAATCCAATGCCTCAATTTTGCAAACAGAGATGTTTGGTGTTGAAGGTGGCTCTTGTACAGACTACAAGCCCAGGAAATTATCTTGGGTTCAAGACAATGTGGAGGGTGTCTGTTGGTTGGAAGTAAATTAAAAGGGAAAAAAAAGGAAGAGAAAAGGAGGGGGAACCCCTGCTTGTAATTCTATTTTAAAAGTGTCCAAGACAATGGCACCCAAGAGCCACTGTTCCTGGCTTCTGCTCCTGTTAATGCATGGCTTATCATGATTTAAAAAAGGAGCTGCACCTGAGAAAATACACCAGGAAATTTTACAAGGTTTAATTTTTCAATCTTGCTGGCAGTCTGGCCCCAACTGGTAAACCCTTTAAGTATGTGTTTAAATGGGAACAAGGGATTAATCCTACTGATTGTAATGAGGTTAACTATGTATGGACAGCACAGTGATGTTTATAGCCTCAACTGAACTGCAGGAAATGAGACTCTAAACTATTTATTAAAAATTCACTTTGGTCGCGCCTTTATGTACCAAAGATTTTTCAGATTCGATCATCTAACATGTAGATTTCCCTCGAGAACAGATAATGCTCTAACCACAATACTTGCACTCCTCTAACAGTGACCCCGCCATTTTCTCATCTTTTCTCCTGCCACTGTGGCAAAAGACATAGGAATATTTGTGAGTTTTTGGTTTTGGTTTGGTTTGGTTTTTTTCTGGCCGGTACGTGTGGAGCCCCCATCACCGGCCCGGCGGTCGCCGCCGGTACCAGAGGTTTCTGCAGCCCCGAGCCGGCGCCCTGCGCTGAGACACGCCCGGGACCACCGGGGGGCCGTTCCGTCTGTCCGGGCAGCGCCGTTATCCCCCGTTCCTGGGGGATCCTCGGCATCCAGCACCTCCCGCCCACCCCCGCCGCCGGTACGGCACGGACATAAGGAGCGGCCGCTCGGCTGCCCGCCGTGGCGCTTCCCCCCGGGCTGCTGAGGCAGACGGGACGGGGACAGCCGGCAGCTCACCCCGCCTAAGGCTGCCGCT
>VXAX01004960.1:122642-217101 GCA_013399835.1 Leptocoma aspasia
CTTCCTCACCCGCTACACCGACCGGGGGCAGAGCAGGTAGGCGGCGGCGGCCGCTGCGGGGACCCCGGGCCCCGGCGCCGACGGCAGCGGGGGCGCTCCGGCCTCGGGTCGGGGTCGCCCGTGCCGTGGAGGCTGCGGGGGCTGGCACGGCGCCGGGCGGAGCCGCTCGCTGCCCGGGCGCGGGAGAGGGGACTGCTCCGCACGGCGGGAGCGCCTGCCGGGGACTGCATCGCAGGCTCCGGAGGGAGCGTGCCGCCAGCTCCGGGCTGTGCCCGGTCTGGCCGCTCTGCCCTCCGGAGAGCAGCGCCCAGGCTGCCCTGGCTCTGCGTCGGCAGGTGACTTCACCTGCAGCGCCGGCTGGACAGCTTCTGGTCTTTCAGTGCCTTTGGCTGCAGCGAGGGGTCAGGCAGTACCTGTGCCCAATGCCTGGGAGATGGAGCCCGTCTCAGAATCTTCATCCCGGCCCCACACGTGTCCGTGTAGCGCTGACAACTCCCCACCTCCTCAGCCTGTGTCTGTGGGGAGCATGTCTTTATCAAGAACCCGGGATTCTGGCTGTGTGTTTGGGCATGAATTTAGAGAGGCTGACCACATGCAATTTCAGAAGCATGGTGGAGTAGGATGGGTGACTGCTTTAAACAGCTCTGCCTTCCTTGGAGGTGCTGTTGTACATGGACTTGTTCAGCTGTCACCAGACAATCCGTGATTTGCATTGTGGGTGCCATCAGGATCTTTTCCTTCTCTTTTGAACTGCAAAATCAGTGCTGGGGCAGTGTGAGCTTATCAAGTAGTCAATCATCTAAAACATTTTCACCCTCAAAATAATCTTTTTCTTTTTCTTTTTCTTTTTCTTTTTCTTTTTCTTTTTCTTTTTCTTTTCCTTTTTTTTCTTTTTTCTTTTCCTCTTTTTTTCTTTTTCATTTCTGGATGTGAAACTTGCTAAAGAGAAGTGAAATTTAAGATTAGAATTTAAGTGCTTTTACTGGAAGACAAGTTTCCCAAAATAGGAGTTTGAAGAAGAAGCAGATTAATTGCTTGCTTTAAAGTTATCTCTTTTTTAATAATCAAAGATGTTATGATTTGCTGAGCAAACACCAAATCAAAAGGAAACCCAGAGTTAAAAATCTAGTATTCTTGGCTTGAGTCTATCAAAATAAATTCTATCTCAGCAGTTCATAGCCTGTGTAAAGTAGTAGCAGAAACATGAAATCACAAAATGAAGTTAATATTTTTATTGAAATGGGGGAGGACTGTGTGGTTCTTCTCAACAAGCTGGCTTTTCAGCTGCCAGCTCTTGTATGAATATTGATACCATTGTCTGCCACATCTGGAAAATGCAACTTACAAAGGCCTTTTTTTTTTTCCCCTAAGAAAAATATGATAATTTGGTAAGCCTTAGAAAAAAGTACAATATGACAGTAAGTATTTTAGGAAGCACATTCTGTTTTTCTTTAATTGCTATTTCTTTATTCACTGATTGTTGTTCACAGGATTATTTGTGCAATTTAAGGTAAGAAAAATCTAGAATCTTTTTAGTTACATAGTTTTGTAAAAATCCCAATTAGAAAGGAAAAAGTACTTAATTCTATGTCAGTGTGCTTTCTGATATGGTATTAATTCAATTAAGTCCTATCTAAGTGGCACCTAAAGACTTTTGTTTTTTAAGTATTTTTCATACATTTGTTGCTTTTTACACCAGCTATTCCTGGTCATACAGATCCTGGTATTTTTCCTACCCTTTCTCTTTCATTTTAGATGAATAAGCTAACCTTCTAACATGTTCCTGAAATACGGTTTAGTCTTATTTTCAAGTAGAGGACCTATAAAAAGAACATGTTTTTCTCCTGTCAGAATCTGAGAAGACATAACAAGAAGTGGGACAAAGAAGCCCTGGACCAGCTCCAATGGGACACTACCCAGGGGAAAAATTACCTTTCCAACTGCTCTTCTAATTGGACAATGTTTGTTATGTCCATATGATATGATAACAAATATGATAATTTGTTAAACTTACAAAAATCATAGAAATCTGATACTGCCAAGCCCACAGGCCATAACTGTGGAGGCACCTGGAAGCTTCTAATAAAGAATTTCTTTTGTATCTTACCATTTTAATACTGTTGCAAGGGTTTTTCTCTTTTGATATCAAGCAACATAAGAAACACTGAATTAGATGCTGATTTTTTTTTTATTCGGGCTTAAAATTCAGAGTATCTGAAAAAAAAAGTTGTCATCAGCCTTGCTGCAACAGTAGAAAATAAGAAAAAAAGTTTTAAAATCATTCAAATAATGTGTATGATTAAATTTCCAGTTTTTAGAGGGTTTATGATAAATGCTCCTTTTCATTCTTAGCTCATCACAAAGCACTAATGAAATGTGAGATTGCAGTCTGGTTAAAAAGATCACAGTAGTATTTAGACAATGGAATAAATGAAAGAAAATCCACTGAGCAGATGTAATGTATTGTTTTCTTATTTGTTCCTGCACACATAACTGGTATTATTGAATGATTTTGCATATTTTTGGTGCTTTAAAAAGGTTTTCTCTGAATCAAGGGCACGCAGTAGTATCTTGTTACTTTTCCTTCGCTAAGATTTAGGTCATCACTTTACCAGCCATTTCCTAACCTGATGGGTCCCAATAACACTGAAGGGGTTTTGCTTGGAGCAGATACATTTTAAATGATTTGTAAGGTCTGTCAAGGTATTAATGATGCAAAAAGTTGGATTCTAATGGATTACATAGATAAGGAGTGATATAAAAATTTAGAGTGCATTTCAGCTGTCAGTACAAAGCCAGTTACTGTCCTGCAAGGGAACTTCCACCTCCATCAGACTGTCCTGTAATTTTTGAAAAGTGACTTGTACCACTCTTCAGCAGACCCTCAGGTCAGTTTCCTGCAGAGGCTTTCTGGCCTCAGCACCTGACTGAAACCAGAAGCTGTAATAGAAAATGTAACATCTGTCTACAGTCATGCAGTCCTGTATTTCTCGCATGTGCTAGAAGCCTTGGTGGTTTTTGTGATTTCTGCTTGAGGAGCCTCTGGAGACCTCTCATTTCAGAAGAGTCTGAGCCAGGCAAGCTTTGAGAAGTGAAGTCCCTGAAATGTTTGTTCCATCTGAACTTTCTTTCTTATTGGTCATATTTCTTGGTCAGCTAACCCCACTGCTGTTACACTGGGTCGGAAAGCTGTTCGGAGTGACAGCTATTTTCAGAAGTCTTGACCTTACCTCTGTGAAAAAAGAGTAAACCAAAGCTCCAACCTCACTAAATATCCCACATGGAAATTTTTTGTTATCAGTTTGACCGTTGATGACTCTATGTGTTTTTACTGTTGCTGGCAGTTCCTACTACCTACTACCACCTGATCATGTCTTACACACAGAAGAAAATGGTGAAAAATGGGAGCACTGTTACGGATAAAGGATAGCCCATGTCTGCAGAGCTTGCAGGAGCAAAGGAAGTGAAAAGGGAAGAAGCTCACACTTCTCTAGCTTTAAGTGTCTGAAGGGTTTCCTCTTTAAGTGGGGAATCAGTATTCTGCATGTAGCTGTGGAAGTCCATACCAGGACCTGGGCAGGGCAGAAAGACACAGAAACCAGTTTTGCTATTCTTCTCTAGCACTGCTGGCTCAAACATACACAAGGCAAGGGTTTTGTTGTTCATCGTTCTGCACAGAGATCTTCCTGCACTGCCATGAATGAGCTCATGTATGCTGCTTCAGGGTTAGAGGATCCCATAGGCTGTACTACAAAGTGCAGGCTTTATGCATGTCACTGTTCACATCAATATTTCTACACCCTTTCAGAATTTTGCTTGGAAGCCACTCTGCACATGTCCTGTGCATGAAATACTTGACTGGGTAGGCATTCCAAAATGTAACTGAACATAGTATTTGCACTGATTTTTATTAGCAGCTTCTGCACCAGTTACTAGAATGTAGTGCAGATCTGGCTCATTACACACTGTAATGTCCTGATGGCTTCTGGCTTGTTTGGAATGCCTCAGTGCTGAGGAAAAGTGTTTCTGACCCTGGTGTGAATAAACTGTTGGGGAACACCTCAACTACAACAGAAAAATATTTGCCCTGTGGTAGTGAGGTCACAGAAACAGGAGATTATGCTGTTCTTGTGTGCCCAGCTGCTGGTACTGCTTGGCTGACAGGTATGGAGCTTTGAGGACCATTGCATGGGTGCTTTTTCTAATTCTTGGTACGGATGCCCTCATGTGAACAGCTCAGATGTACAGCTTGTTGAGAGTTCTGCCACCAGACATTGATTTGTCTTTTGCTTCCAGCAAGTGTGTGTTGCAGGAGAAGAGTCAGGGATAACTCCAACAGTAAATTTAGGTTTTAATATTTAACAATTAATAATATTATGTACAAATAGATATTTTAGTATTTATTAAGTACCAGATGGATTAGATGTCAATGCTCTACACTTAAAGTTATGATGGGATACAAAGATTATTGAGTAAGTTTCCTATAAAAAATCTTAAATGTTCGGAACATGCAGGTAAAAAAAGTCACCAGCTCATCCATGTCTGGTGCCCGGTAAAGGGTCTTACGACTTCAAGGGTAACCTTGAGAGGTATACCTCCTTGAGGGGAGATCACTGCCCTGCAGCCAGGTGCTGTGGAGGGAAACCTCAACAGTCTGATAGCTGCAGATATTACAGTGTAAAGTGGTTGATTTGTAGTCAGTTTTTATGCTATTAATGCCATTCCTGCCATTTACCAGTCCAGTGCAGTCTCCAGTTTTGGTTTGCTGCTGAATTCTCACTGAGAGCCTCACGCAGTAGGATTAATCCTGATTGGACCTCCTTGCTGAGCATCTGGGTGGAGCAAAGCTCACTTGGTCCACAGAGGAGGAGGAATGCATCCGTCACAGTGTGCCACAGAGATCTGCCTCAAGTGAGGTGTAGCTCCTTGGCATGAAGGATCCTTCTGAACATTATTCTGGGCTTGCCAGTGCACTGGGACAGCACTGGTGCTGTATTCCCAAGGGTACTTCTCAATGGAATTTGTCAGAATTGTGCACGGGCATGCATATGCAGTTAGTTTACAATTATCGCAATGTTTTATTAAAATGTGTGATTAATTAATGAGTGCCTGCATTAGGGAGAAGAGCAGGTGTAAAGAGATATGGTCTACTGTATGCAAAACTTTAATTGACTCTGTTTCAGTAAACAAAATAGAAATGCTCAAATATTTAATCTCGAGAAGGCCTGCAAGGAAAAGACCCAAATGCAATTTAAAAAGACTGTTTTTCTCTACAAACATCCAAACTGAACTGGCTGTTGGGCATGGGGATTTAGTCATGACTTTAAATAATAGCTGAATCTTTTCCAAATCTGCATATCTACGTGCTTCACTTGCTGATTTTTTTGATTTTTTGTCTCTACGTGTTATATATGGATTTTGATCAGCTGTAGCATGCTGGATTAATCTTATTTGCATTTTTAATACAGTATGCTTATTGCCTCCCAAATGGAACCAACATATGCCAGGAGAGTTTACCCATGTTTTGATGAACCTGCCATGAAGGCCACATTTAACATCAGAATTATCCATGACCCAAGCTATGTGGCTCTTTCCAACATGCCTGCTATTGGTAGGTAAACAACAAATTGATGTATGGTTTTTTCTCTCCCTACATTACTTTTAAAAAGGGTGCAATTCATCTGAGAAGTTTATGTCATCCAAAAAAGTGTTCTGTTGTCCTTTTGCTAATGTCTTCAAAAGGCACAGAAAACCTATGCCTATGAACTTAAAAATTTGGACACCGTTATTCATAATTAATGTCTCTGATGGTAACCATTCTGTTGAACAATTTTATTAGTTGTGGTGTGCTCTCCTCTGCCTGCTGGAGGCTGCACAGATTTTGATTTCTGGTATTTACTGCTTCGTTAGTGTAGTTCTAACAACACTACTGTGTGACGTAATTTTAAAGCAAAATGGCAGCCCCAGGAATGCAAAGCCTCTATTTGTGACATCGAGGGATTCCTTTAATTCTCAATAGATGTTAAGATATTTACGACAAACAGAAATATTTTTTTTCCAGGCAGAGACTGGAAATTCCATTCTAGCCTCCTGTGTACATGCAGAATAAGAACAGAAGGACTAAAAGGCTCTGGAGATGCTCCTTCTGTCCCTTTCTCAAGTAGGATGTCTGTGGAGTATAAGATTCCAAATAAATTTTCTAAATTAGTATTCCCAGAGAAATCCATCAGGTCTCTTGCCTCCTTCTTAAAAACTCTTTTTTTTGCAGTTCTATGCCATGAATCTTTCTTTTTCAACTAAATAACTTTCATCCATAAAAGTAAGTTTCATGACATTTGCATGGAAAATAAGTCACTTAGGAATTATAATAGGTGGGATTGCTGTGAGAATCGCTGGAAGCATTTTCTACCCCAAAGAATCTTGTGTATGTCCTCCTTACTTAGAGGGAAGATATCTGATTAAGTATGTAATAATTCTTAGGCAGACCTGACCAATAATTTGGTCATAAAAGGTTGTATGTTTTAGATAGGTAGAATGGGATAAATCGTCCTCAGCTTGCCCACAACTTGAAATTAATGGAGTTTGAGATCCTTGCAAGACTTCAGTCAAGAAGCCCAAGAGTGGATTTTTGCTGTTTGCATGGAAGGTCACGGCTCTGATAGGTGTCAGTAGCAACAAGTCTGGCTGCTTTCCTTCTACCAGAAACATATGAGTTAGTGCAGGAGTACACCATATTGAAGAAAGGGGTAAAAAAAGAAACATGCAGAAAACAGAAAATTCCCTGTTTATTATGGAAGAACTTTGGTCTGAATATTTCTTTGACTTTTTTTTCTAGATGTATCTGAAATGAAGGATGAAAATGGAAGCCTGTGGACAGTTACCACATTTAACACTTCACTGAAAATGTCAACTTACTTGACTGCTTTTGTGATTTGTGATTTCGATTATGTCACCAGAACAGAGCGGGGAAATGAGGTAGATATGAGGCTGCCTAACACATTATGAGACTTTACAACAGAATTTGGCCCTCTGGTGCATCATGTGGTTTGAAGACATCACAGACATTAACTGTGCCAAACACCATTCCCAAACTATCTGCTTATGTTGCAAAACTGCTAACATTTGTCCCATAGATATTTGTGCAGAAAGCTTTCTTTTGGAACAATTAGTTTATTGTCTTGTCCTGTTCATTTCATACAACTGCACAAGTAAGTGTGGCCTGTGTGTGTTAAAATCTAGGAGCAGCTACTCTTCAGAAAGTACTGGTTATAATTCACAATCTTCTTACTTTCTTAGATGTCTTTGTTGGAAAACATACCCATTTCCACTGCTGTGACAAACCACGGCTGTTCAGTGCCTTGTTCCTCAAGGTCCTTTGAGGAGCCACATGGTGACATCAGTAGGAGTAACACTGTGCTCCAAACATTTTGTATGCTACTTCATTAACCTTCTATTCCACAGTGTGCAGACTTTTTAGCCTCCAAAAGTGACTGTTTTGGGTTTGAAGTTACTTCATCTGTGAGTATTCAGTTTTGCTCTTAGACTAAAATGGCAAAGGCTTGCTGAGAGAAGGTATAAAAAAATGTACTGCATGGGCAGCAATTGCTTCACTTCCTTTCTTTCATTCAAAGTCAACAGGGAAAAGATGTATCAAGTTTTTCCAAAATAAATAGTAAGTTCAAGCATAAAGCTATTAAAGATAGAATTTACTTTATTTCCTTATTAAATGAGAGCACTTCATGGTTAGTTCACTCTCATCCTACTGGGGAAAGGTGGGACAATGTAAGTGGACAGTGCAGAGATTGTCTAAGAAGCACAGTGTTGGCTCTTTTTTAAAGGGAAGATTGGATTTGGAATGCCAGACCTGCCATCTCCTGTGCTGAACTTGTTGGATACTTACAGCTATGGCTGTGGTGGCTTTTTTCTTGGGCCTAGTTCTTGGACTGACAGGAGTCAGCAGAGCAGAGTATTCAAATGAGCTGTTTTTCAGAGGGAAAAGGCACCACCTCTGTTCTGTGAGATTGAGTGGAGAGGGTATTTCAGCCCATGGTTTTGGTCAGAGATGCTCATTTTATGCCTCCACAGTATTTGTGTGAGCATGTTTATTGTGCCTGTTTTGATGTTTCTGGTAACCTGAAACACTCAAAGCTCATACTAGGATTAGGATTCTAAGATGCTAGTTGCATTTAAGTTTCACAAACTGAAGTGATCAGGTCTCTGAATCTCTTCTGAAGCCTTGGCTGAAAAGAGGGCCTCTCTTGACTGAATATGCGTAATATTTTTTTTTGTTGTTGTGAATTAAATCCTGATGCTTCCCAATTATGCTCTTAGGGTTTGGCTGTGCAGCTCCTTGTGAGGTCATGCTTTGCATTTAGATGCAAGAAATGTGAAGGTTTTGAGCTGCTGGGCACCTGTCAGGGAGTCTCTTGTTCAGACATACATGATGGAGATATAAACCTTTTCTCAGGCTACTCCATCACTTTTGGGCAAGCAGCTGCTCTTTTTCAGTATCAGGACAAAGTTGATGGGCACAGGAGAGGAAAGATTTCTTGCTGCTGTGGTCTTCATTACTCAGAGGTATGGATGTCATCTGCTCAGATGTCACCTGCTGTCTCCAGGAAAGGGGAGGCCAGTGGTCTAGGAGAAAGTTCAGGAGGAGAGATATGCATGTTAGGACTGCAAATGCACTCTGGACATTTATTTCTCTCTTTTCAGGTGGGCTAAATGCAAGCTTGCCACCCAGACATGCTCACTGGAATACATTGGTTTAAGATGTGTAATTCTAAATAGTTTTACAGCATTTTCCACTTAAGAAAATAAAAGCTATGAGTTCATTTATTCCTGCAACGTATAGTTGTATTCCAATCTTTGTCCTTTTGAAGTACTGGAACTCTCTTAGATTTTAGCAGGATCGGGGTCTGTGCTGCATTTTGTTAGGTCCAGTAAAACTTCAGTTGGATTCTTTTTAATTAAAAGCTTCATTGCATGGTCTGGTTTGCACAGACAGCATTTTTCCAAAAATGACTCACAGAAGAGAAGCAAAGAAAATGAAATGTAAGGGTTGTTTAAAATAACTCTTCCTTGTTTTATCACAGATACGTATTTGGGCCCGGAAGGAAGCAGTGAAAAATGGGTATGTTGACTATGCTTTAAATATCACAGGCCCAATATTTTCATTTCTGGAAGACATACTTAATGTCAGCTACCCTCTACCAAAGACAGGTGAGATGACTTATTTTCTGAAATGGATCAGAAATGGCTGCTGATGGTGTAATGTTCACAGAAGCTATGGGGTTTTTTTTCCAGGATTCTCCTTTTACAGCTTACCACATCAATGGAATAAACCCCCTAAACTTTGAATCATTGAATTCTCCTTTCTGTCTCATGGCTTTTATTAACCTGTAACTCAACACTCTTACCTTTTCATTCCACTCATTCTTTTAAAGCCTATTTTCCTAACAAAAGGCGCAGGTTGGACAACAAAGTGGATAGAAAGGTGTAGTTCAGTCACATGGGCTGTCTTTGGGATCATGCAAGGATGTTGTAGTTCCTATGTCCTCCTAGTGAATCCGTGTCCCCACAAAGCACTCCTTGCTTTCTTCAGTATCTTCCAGTCTTGCTTTGGGTGTATGTTCCTGCACATTCCTCCCCAGATAAACAGGGAGGGTTGCCCTGCAGGAACACATTGTTTCTACTTCAAATGGACATTAGTTGGTTCAGTCACACTTCAGTCAAGAAAACCAATGACACCATGTAGTTTCACTGAACAGTTTGTTTGCTGCTTGTACTTGGATTGCCAAGGGTTTCAGCATTAATATTAATATGGGAAAATGGGTAGAATATTGAGGAGACGGTAAGCAGTTCTTATCTAAAATTAATTTTGGACCTGCCAATGATTTTAGTGGTTTGGAGGATGGGGGGAAAGGAATTTCCCTCTTTTCTTGACTGGATGGTTTGTTGATTTGTTGAATCTGTATTTTGGCACTTGAAAGAAATAAATGTTAATATGTGTAAATTTATTATCTCCCAGTATATTTCTAATAACTTGCAGAATTACTCACTACACTTCTTTTGGAAAATGCAATATATGCAGTTTTCACTCTTTAGATTTTCTTGTTTTAGTGATCTTACAAGCTAGTAAGGGCTGTAGATTATTCTGTTTCCTGCTTGTGTTCTTGTGTTGACCAGCAATGTCTATACATTCATTCATTAACTAACATACCCAACAGAAGTACAGGAACAGTGTTGTAAACTTCCTGCTAGGCAGGATTTCAGTTTCAGAGTTGTAATTTACCATTAGATTGTAATTTAGATTCAGTTGTAATTTACCATTACAATCCCCACTGTAATGCCATGCAATATCCACTGGATTTCCCAGTGTCTTTCTTTGAAACTTCACTTAAAAATAGTAAAATTAGACCAATCGAGAGCGCCTCCTAGTAAATGCAAGAGATTTCTATTGCAAACTCAAAATGTGAAATTAAGAATAAACACATTTAAACCCAGGGGTCTTTAAGGGTTTGTCTACACCTGATTTTAATGCAGTTGTAAGTGAGGCTTCTTGCCCCAAGGCTGGATAAGGGCTGTCTCACCAAAAGTGAAATACCTTTCCTGTAGGATGGAGGCAATAATCCCAGTTGAGATTCAGCCTACCTGTAGTGGTATTCAGCACCATGCTTGCATTGATTGTCTTGCTTTTGGACTGCAGCTTTCTTGTGGTCAGCTGCTTCTAAATGTTCTGTACACCTTTTCCAAGTTTTGATTTTTGCTGCTGAGTTTAAACACTATATCTTTCCTTGAGACCCTGATGTTTTGTCTGGCTCTCACATTTGAACTGGAAAACTAATGGCTGTGCATAAGGCAGAAGGGGCAGTACAGAGGTGACAGTCTTGCTGTGTAGTAAAGAGATGATGTTTCTAAGGCACCTTTCAAACAAGAGTGGAAAAGATACCTCTTCTCACACAGCTGAAAGAGCAAGACTTCTTTTTTATCAGTTGCCAGGCTGAAGAAAAATGTAGTTATTATCCTACCCAAACGCAGGAGAAACTAACAAAGAAAGATTTCTGACAGCCAGCAGTGAATATATTCTCTTCTATCCTCCATTTTCATTCAGAACATTTGTATGTAGAAGATACAGTACAGATCTGGGCTTTGTGGGAATTAACTATGCGGATTCCTGAAGGAATAGCATCATAGGTGAAAAGCATGACAAGAAGAAATTTCAGTGATCATTTGCAAGTGTTGCTATAATACCACGTAGAAGCACTACAATGTAGTATCCTTCAATGAGGTGCTGAGCCAGTGTGAGCATTAAAATCATGTGAGCATTTTATTTACTAAAATGTTTAAGATAACTTTTGTGTGTGTGTGTGTCTGTTTGAATCAATTTAGATCTGGTGGCACTGCCTGATTTTGGAGCAGGTGGTATGGAAAACTGGGGGCTGATGATTTTCCAAGAAGCATCATTGATGAACCTCCCGAGTGATGAATTCACAAGCAGGAAGGCAATGATTGCCTTAATTGTGTCACATGAACTAGGACACCAGGCACGTGGTAAAAAATTCTGTACATGTATTTGCTTATGACATTGCTTCCTCACGTTGCTGATGATGCAGTTACTGATTAATAGAAGCAAAATAATCACTTAACAGTAGGGGGTGTGAGCACTAGAGCACTGAAAGCCTATTTGCTCATACGTTCTGCTGATAAAGCAATGTTAAAAGTAGGTTCCATCATCTTGCAGACTGCATACTGATTGTACAGGACTCATGGATACAAAGCTGTTCATGGGATACTTGGTTTTTTTCTTACACAGTGCTTGAATGCCATGAGAGAAGATCCTCTAGGGGTGTAGGGATGACAGTACTCTCTATAAAATAAGCTTAGTACTTTGTTAGGGCACTCACACTGAGTTCATCAGTACTCTTTTGTAGTGGCAGTGCATGTACATACTGCAAAAGGTATTTGTTTTTCTGTAAGACGCTGACCACAGTACAGTAAAACAGAATTAACATGAACATACTTTGCACTGGATCTTTGCCCAGCTTTCATAGACATTTCCAAATTCTTTCCTACTTGATTTGGAATGATAATACAGTTGCACTTGCTTATTGACAATGTTTAATTTCCTGTTGTTTGCCAGAGCAACAGCTATTTGCACTTAGTGAGTAAAATTACCAAAAAGAGCTTAATTTGGCTAGTGCACTTTTATGCCTTTTTGGCAAGGTTTGTAACTTCACAGACCTTCAGATGAGCAGAGTGTTTTTACTGCAGGCCAATGATATAAATGTTAGTGGTTAACTAAAATATATTTTACAATATATTTTTACAATAAACTTGTAGTTCTGGTTTTTAAGAATTAGCAAATAAAATACAAATCCAGAAATTATCAGTTTTTTGTTAACTATCAAATGTTTTGTAAGTTTTGTACTTGCCACGAGAGGGATTTGCTGGTTTTGGAAATGGTTATTTCCCCAGTTTTGTGTACCATTCTTCTGACAATTTCACTTTGTTAAGAGCATGGAAAGATAATTTTGTAATTGCTTGATAAATGCCCTACTTTTAATCATAGCCTGATATGATATTTTAGAAATTTAACTTATATTGAGAAGTTTTTAAAATTAAATATTCTATAAGAATGACATAATGCACTGAGATTGACACCCATGGTATGAAATTGTATTTGAAGCAATTTAAAAATTGCTGCCCTGAACCTCTGACTTTTCTAAAGTGCATATTTTTCTACTGAATTTTCACTATCTGAAGGAACATTCAGGATTTTATTCAATTTACATGTAGACATTAAATAAAGTTACTTCAGCCTATGTATGTGTGTTTAACCTGCAAGAAATATGAGAAGAGCACTCCAGGGAGATTTTGAGATTTCTTTTTTCCCTTTCAATTTAAGTGGTTTGGAAATCTGGTTACAATGAACTGGTGGAATGATCTGTGGCTTAATGAGGGCCTGGCATCTTATTTTGAGTACCTGGGGGCTACCTTTGTTGAACCCAAGCTTTCACTGGTAAGTACCAACACTTACTAGCAAAGTTCCATCATGCACAAAGGAAAGGAAGGTGCAGGAGATGAGAGTTAATTAAACAGTGCTATTCTATACTTACATACTCCTGGGAGAAAGACCAGTAGGTCTTGATTCTTTCCTTGTAGGTCTCAATCTGTGGGAGCACCATGATCATATCCAGCTCTCTACAGCTGGTGCAGAGGACAGGTGGACAACTGGGATTCTGCAGTGGGAAGGACTGGGTGTTTTGCCCTAGATCTGTCATGTAGCAAACCCAGATTTCTCTCCTGGGTCCTGTTGTATCTGATGGTTTTCCTCCTCACCTTTAAAGCTCTTTTCTAGTTATCCCAGTCCTCAGGTGTCTTTACCAGGCAGAGATTAGGCTGGGTCATTTTGGGTCTGCTTACCCCACTGAGTCCCTGGATACCTGGTAGTAGATAAGACAAATATAATCCACATAGCTAATCCAACAGCAGGATAAAATTCCTTCCCATTCTGCCCAAATGAGAATAAGCATAAATCCCATAGCATATTAGAAGACTCCATCCATTGTTAAACTGAGAGACAGATGGATAGGTGCTGGTAATTGCAGCCATGAGATGAGGTGCAGTTGCCCATGCAATCTTAAATGTCTGTATGTGGTGCCATCAGCTTCTGAAGGAAGGAAGAGCCTTAAGTCTGGGCAGTTACTCCAGGGTGCTTTTTGTTTGGCAGCTTTGAAACACCATTTGTCAATTTCCTTTTCACCTTCACCAAAGCTCTTAATTACATGTTTGATTGGAAACTAATAAAGGCATGCTAAACAAATTCTGTCAGGAGGATTTCTAGGTCATAGGGTATGCTTACCTTCTTTGAACTTCAGCAACAGCTCACTTTATTCTCTGCAATGCAGTGTCTTAATACCACTGAAAAGTGTAAAGGTCTCCAAATTTTTAACTGGAAACAAATTCTTGACTTCATTTAGTTTAGGAGCTTGCCTTTCTAAAAATCAGCAGTTGTCATTTGTGTCCATAAAGTAAATTTTAATACTGGGCAATAATTCTGTTTGATACATTGCAGTTAGGTAATGTTCCTTGGGAGTGCAGAATTACTCACACAGGTGTAAGAATATAGGTCTTTCTTACACAGTTTTGTGGGTCATAAATGCTCACAGAGTCACAGAATGGCTGAGGTTAGAAGGCACATGTGGAGATCATCTTTGTCCAGCCTCCCTGCACAAGCAGGGCCACACAAGTTGCCCAAGGCTGTGCCCAGACAGCTTTCCAATGTCTCCATAACCTCTTGGGGCAGCCTGTGGGAATGCTCAGTCACCTTCACAGTGAAAAAGCTTTTCCTGGTGTTCAGAGAGAACCTCCTGTGTTTCAGTGTGTGCCCATTGCCTCTGGTCCTGTTGCTGGGCACCGCTGGAAAAGCCTGGCTCTGTCCTCTGCTCAGCTTTCCTTCAGGTGTATACACTGGTGAGATCCCTCTGAGCCCTCTCTTCCCCAGGCTGAGCAGTTCCAGCTCTCTTAGCCTGTTCTTATGGAGAGGTGCTCCAGTCCCTTCTCTGAGCTGTTGGCCATGGCAGGTGACATTTACTCAGGAGACATTTTCTGAGGAGCCGTTCTCCTTCCGTATTTCTCACTGGGTGACAGCAGCAATGCCACATAGCTAAACCCTGGTCCCTTCAGTAGCTTAGGTTTTAGGTTACTGCTCAGGGTTGCAGCAGAAGAAACGGGGAATTTAGGAGGAGAATGCTGGCACATTCATGAGAGAATTAAATGAAAGATAAGCTTTCAGTTTTCAGTATTTGTTCATTTGCTGTTTAATATAGTTCACTTATTTTTGCCTGAGGATTACACTGTAACTGACTGTCAGGCCCAAGCCCACAGTACTTTGAAGATGTAATATTTTCACTGGTCACTGATGCTGCACATAGAAAATGTTAGGATCAGGTATATGGTCCCTTGTACTCCATGAAACAGTTAGGGAGTGGGGGAGCTCGCTTATAGACAAATTATTCACAATAGTGCTAATTCCATACTCCTCATTCTCCCCAGAGAATTCGTATCTTCTGTTCAGCTCACTTAGATTTGTCTTCTTCTTGCAGGATAAAATCTTTTATGCTCATGTTGTACAACCTGTCTTAAGGGAAGACAGTGGAACAGCTCGATCACTGTCAGAGAGTGAAGACAAGATCAAAGGATCATTTTCTTTAATGTCTCTTTTTGACAACATCACATACAGCAAGGTAAAAAAATAGAAAAATTTTCCCGTTTCTTGCAGATTCTAAGCTAATGGTATGAGGTAGGTTTGGGAGGAACAAAACTGTTTCGTCATACAAAACGTGTTTCTGCTGCACACACAAATTTATTAGGTGTTGCAAATCTACTTGGCTATGAAAGAAGTGGTGAAAACATTTTTAACTTCTGTGAAATATGAAGTGTGGGTATAGACCAACTAGCATCTCTGGAATATTTGAAAAAATATTGCAACAGTAATTGCAATAATAATTCATTTTTTCTCATACCTTTTTTTTGTACCCCAGGGGGCTTCTATAACCTGGATGCTTTCTGGTTTCCTGACTGAAAAGTTGTTCATCAGAGCACTTACTGTAAGTTTGGAAAAACAACACCCTTTGTCTTGATTTATAAGTTTGAAAATGTCAGTTGTACAAATTGCTTGGCTTGCTAGTGGTTTTCATTGAATCGCCATGAATTCTGACGCTTCTCTCTGTTTTCTCGCAGTTGTATCTGAAAGAATTTTCCTTCTCAAATGCTAATCAAGATGATCTATGGACCCACATCCAGATGGTACTGATTTTATGTCTCTAGAATTCTTTCTCTGGTGTTTGGCACAGTCCAAATTTAAAGCATAAACTATTTGTAGAAGACTGCATTGGAATGTGGCTATCTGTAGTGCAGTCTTTCTCCTGCCTAAAATTTGCTTTCCCGGTTCTTTCAGCTAATGTCTTCTCAAGTGTTTATTTGGCTGCTTTGCTGCACCTGAGATCAGTGGGACTGAGTACAAGGAGCAGAGAGAGGAGATAGGAAATCAGGACCAGGCAAAGTTTTGGGTTTCATGGTAACTCCATAAGCCTACATGGAATTGCATAGCGTATTGTTCTGGAGCTTAGGTTTTGCTAGATCAGAGTGTGTGATGCTTTGGGCTTGATGATCAAAGATGCTGGTATGTTACAGATCCTACAAAGTCTGTACCCAGGGCAGTAGCTCAGCATTTCACCCTTCAATGGTTTTGGCAGAGATCTGACTAAGAAAACATATGCTAATATTAAGTTATTTTAAAAAAAATCTGACTTCCTGGTCCTCTAAAGAAGGCTTCTGTTGTGTTGCAGACTCTGTCTTAAGAATGGGAGTGCTAGAATTTCAGATAAGCAATTCAGATATGTTTTCAGCCAGTGAAGACTGTACCAATTCACACTAGCTGGGACTCCAGCATATGTCTTTTTCAATTTGTCTTCATTAATTCAGTTTGTTTATTATGTCACTTAAAAATATTTGTTATCCATCAGTTTTATTTGAATGAAATTAACTAATCAAGTCTGTCATAGCCATAGAGTTGTGTAAGTATATTAACACTAAAAAGGGAAATATTAGCAGCAGGTTGTAGAATGAAACATGTCATCCCAGTATAATTCCTGAAAAAGGGTTATGCCTGTATTATGTCTTTATTACAATGTGAAAAATGTTCCTTGGAATTTTTTACATTGATTTTTTGCATGAGTCAAAGACCAGCAAGCTGCTAAGCGTTATTTTCTCTACCATGTTAGAAACACTCCCAGAGATTCATTGAAGAAGTATCAGTTCATCACCTGATGATGTACCTGTTCAGTACCTGTTCATCATAAATATTTCTAATTTCTCTTTCTCTTTCAGGTCGTAGATGCACAGGATGAAATTCAGTTGCCAGCATCTGTAAAGCAAATAATGGATTCCTGGACATGCCAAAATGGGTTTCCAGTTTTAACATTAAATCTAACTACTGGAACAATCAGACAGGAACAATTTTTTAATAAAAACAATAGAAAGAGTACTGATTCTTACAAGTATGTTTAGCTTGTGTTTTTATTGTATGTTTATACCCTGTCTTTTATAGGAAATGCTTCAGCATTTACAACAACATGGTTTGACTGTCTGATTTTTTGACTTGTGTTTTTTTCTTGTGATGAGCAGTCAAGTAAAAATCTGTTTGAGATTTTGCTGGAGTTTGCAATAGTTCTGCAAATTCTGCTTGTTTTTCCAAAAGGTTGCTTTCCTCTGGAACAATGACTTTTCCAGCCACATAATAATAAAGACAGATGCAGGCGAAGAGTGTGTTGCAGGGAGGATTTTTGCCTGGCATTTTCTTCTTTCCTCATCCCTCAGGTCTACAGACTGGGGACCTGGATGAACCATGCTTAGCTTCTTTCCAGTGCACACATTCCCAGTCTCTTCTGCCTGACAAGGATAAAAGGGTTGCATTTAAATACTTAAATAAATTACCCCTTTCTCAGAAAGTGCTGATACCTGAGCAACAGTTTTAAGTTCTTGTCAGTGAGCATTGCTAAGTGCCCAGGGCTTTTGAAAACTTACTTGGATGTCTGAAAATGATGATAGTAGTAGTGTCTTTTGTCACTCATTTTGGAAACTCCTGGCTAGAGTTTGAACATTTATGAAGGAGCAGTTGATACAAGTTTTGGGAAGCATGGATGGAGCCAATGAGATGAGTGGTCATGTGAGGAAAAAGTACAGAGGAGAGCAAAATCCAAAGCAGTTTTTTTCTTGGAAATTATTGTTGGTAATACAAACAGACAAAAGGAATTTTGACAAGAGCCACAGGGTTTCCTTTGCTCCTGATCTCCAGGGATTGCAAAGCATTAATCCATTTAATATTCTTGGTTAGCTCAGATAAGGAATTCCAAGTCACAAGTGTGAAGTCATTTACAGTTAGCAAGCACAAATTACCATGTGAATCTAAGAAAGCCCAGGACCTGTATTACAGAATTTTTCAGGCGTTTGAAGCTTTCGTCTCTTTTACAAGAAAGGAGTTTTACATTCCCTCAGAAAAGAAATTGAAGAAGAAAACGAAATAGTTATTGGAATGACAGTTGACTTGCTTTCCTGGGACCTTTTTTTGGTAGATGTGCTTCTGAAAAGTAGCTTTAAGGTCTCCAGAAACAGGGTGAAGTGTAACAAGTGAGGAGAATAAAATTACTGCCTAGAGAAGGGAAGAGAGCACAGAAAGACAATGGTATTGAAATACCTAGCACTGAACAATATTCTTGATAGGTGTGTCTTTTTAAAGCCATGCTAAAACTCCCTTTTGGAGAAGGTAAATGCTGATCCAGCAGAAGTACCATTATCTGATGAGGTTGCATGCATCAGAGAGGACAGAAGGTAGATGGATATTCTTGTAAGATGGAACTAATCTGCACTGTAGTTTGGCATCAACTAAGAGGGATCTTTTAATATAAGAATTTTAATAATATCCTTTTATTTGTTAAGTAACACCTGGATTGTTCCTATTTCTTGGATGAGAAATGGATCATCACAACCCTTAACCTGGCTAGATAAAAGCAGCAGTAAGTAATGCATTTGTTTGCACATTCTAAAACCAAACTGATCAGAACACTCCAAAGTCTTTTAAAAAAGAAGGATACATTTGAATTTAACAGGGAGATAAAACTCAGATATTTAATACAGATATGTCTCTGTTTATCCATTGTAATGATTTTGTGTTACGATAGCGGTAGATTTTCAATTAGGTCAATATAATGTTGTTTTCTATGTTGCATCAATCTTCAGCGTAAGCTTGAGCTTTTAATAATATGGTACAACATATTTTATGAGTAGAGATTTCCACAGAAATTTTGATTTTATAATTTTTTACACAAATCCAAATTTTTAGGTCCTCATCCTCCAGTAATATTCTTCTCTCAACAGATCTCATTGATGTTAATGACAGCTTTTGAATATAGACAGGATCTTAGCTGTGAAATACCAGAAAATTATCAGCTCAAGTAGTAGATAAAATATTGAAAAAGTCAACACTGGCTGTGGGAAGTGACTCAAATATTTTTACACACAATATTAATATCTGTAACAACAGAAAATTAATGTTTTCAACAGCATTTAATTTAATTTGTTTATGAAAATTAAATTAAAATTTGTCACAAGATTAGGATTTTTAAAGTTTTAAAGTCTTATAATAGAAAGTGACTTTATCGGCATTTCCAACTAAATAAAAAATTCAGTTCTTTCTGAACTCAGTGCTTTCCAATAGCTTTTTTCTTTTTTTTGAGAAAGAAGAATTATAATCATTAGAATGGGGCAATCATTTTGTTTTGGCAAAACAGCCATGCATCAGGTTTTAGATGAGTCAAAAGAAGATGCAGAGACTAATGCAGTGGAATGCTTAAGGGCAAATTTTCAATATGCTGTGTGTATTGCAGCCCTCCACCCTCTGTTTGCAGGCGTTAAAAGTTACTTCCTCTTTCTTTTAGGCAGTTAGATAGCTTAAGTGATCATTAATTTGACTGTATACAGACAGGAAATAAGAAAAAATGGATGTATATTCCTCTGAATATAGGATGAATCTTGCAGTACTTGCTCACTGTAGTCTGAGTGCTCTGTTCAGAGTAAAGCACTGATGGGTGTAGAGTACTCACCAGTGTTGACTTACTGTCCTAACAGAGCTTGCCTTCTCAAATCAGGACGTGAAAACAGAATACTCTTCTGATGAGGCAGCTTGGAGCCTTCAAGGCTGCTCTGGCTCCTTCAAAGCACAGTAGGCTCTCAGGAGCAGTCAATCAGGCAAGAACATATAAATAAATAGTGAGATGGACTGCAGGAGGAAGCTGTTAGTGAGTGATGTAACTCAAAAGGACCATGGGACCATCTTTAAAATAAGCATTTTCTATTACTTGTCTCTTGGTTAAACTTAACAGGCTTTTTGTTTTTTTTTTTTTTTTTCCTTGATCTGCATTTATCTGAACACTGGTAGGTGGTCAGCTTTCTGTGAGGTGCTGAGCACTGTGTTTTGGAGCTGGGAGCAGCAGGTGTGCTGTGGGTCCGTGCCCTACAACAGGCATGGGAGGATATTGCTCCTCATCCTGGGAGTTTACTCTTGGGTAAACTTTCTGAGCTCTTACTGCTGCCTTTGAGCTAAAGGGCTGGAGTAAAGTGGGTCTTCAGCCTACACCTTAGAATCTCAAGGTACTCAGTACCTGAAGAATCATTGACTTGCTGAGGTAATTCTGCTGTGCAGAGCAGACATCTCAAGTCCACTGAGCTTTTGGGGGATCCTTTTTACGTCCAGCCTCAAACTTGTGTCTCATATCTCAGAGGAGCACCAAGTCCATTGTTTGTAAATTCAAAAGAAGCAGTGCATGGAAAACAAAATGATACATTCTAATGTCACTTTACAGAAATGTTTCCTGAAATGCAAGTATCAGAGTCAGAATATGACTGGATCTTGCTAAATGTAAATTTAAGTGGATACTACAGAGTGAACTATGACCAATTAAACTTGAAGAGATTAGCACGCTTGCTTGAAAATGATCCAAAGGTAAGATCATGTTTGTTTTCTCAAGCTTATGAGCAGACTCTTTCCGTATATTTTTTCATGCAGATTTTACTTGTAATCACAAGGAACAATGGCAAACTCACCATTGCGCCACTGAAGTCACTGATTTTTTGTAGTGGAATATGACAGGCCTGAACAGTTTCACATAAGCATGAAAAACAACTTTACATGACATGTTGTCTTCAAATTTGTGTTAATAGCTTGTGGTTCTTCTGCTGTCTTTAAATCTGGCTCAGCGAGCTTTCAGTGTGAATGTGGGACTTGAGCTTTAGTTAGTATAAAGTAACCATGAAGAAGGAAAATTGTGAGAAAGTTTTTTATTTCCACATTTTGTCAAACCAGAATGTTTCTGCCTGTGGAATTAAAAAAAAAAAAGAATTTTTTTGTGGGTTTTTTGGTTGGTTGGTTGGGGTTTTATGAATTTCTTTGGGTTTTTTTGGTTTTGGATTTTTGTGGAGAATTTTCCTAGAAGTTGCAATTAATTCTATTTAAGCTCTTTCAGTCCTCTGTAGACACCGACTTAGAATAGAATTCATCCCACTTTTGACTTGCCATAGCCTGAACTGAAGGTGAAAGTGGTACAGAATGAATGTGACTGTACATGGGGTTGCATGGTTTCAGTGTTGCCCAATCCTACAGTGAGCCAGAGCCCGCAGTAGTATTGTCAGCTCACTGGTTCTGGTAACAAAAGTGAGAAAATCTAACCTTTCAACCTTATAGTAAGTCTTTGTGCAATCTTTCTCTAGGGAGTCTGGACACAAGTCTGATCAGAGCACATTAAACCTTCCTACAGCACAGTGGCTTCATTTCTTCTAGGCTTCTTTCTTTCAGGGCAAATCTACATCATCAGGATATTGGGTGTGTGCTGGTTTGGGACCATTTTTTGGCACCATACAGGGTTGCAAAAATGTAGCTATGGGCTGGACAGGAGGTGTAGGAATAGTCTGTAAACTATAGGTCTGGTCACATTCAAACAAGAGAGGTTCACAAGTAGTGTCTTTAATGGGTTATTAAAGACAACAGATTAGTTATTTTGGGTGGACAGTGACAAGTGCATTAACTGCAGAACAGCTATGGCTAGTACTAACAATAGGACTGCAATCACAAGCCTGATTGCTGGAGTGAAAACATTTGGCATGGCCAAGGACAGCCTTACCATAAGGCATCCCTTCTGGGAAGGGTGAGGAGGACAGAAAATTCCATCTGTGCCTGCAATTTAGTGTCAAATTCTTACAATCCCCAGCCATGTACAAAATCAGGGTGCATCCTATGCCTTAATAACCACAATTGTGCGAAGTGCCTTGGGTGGCACTGTGGTCAAACCGTCTGTTCTTTGAGGAAGTGCTTCCCAGTAGGAAGAGTTCTTGGTAGCAGTTGTGCAGAACCATCTGTTCCTTGTGGTCACACTGTATAGAATATTTCTGGGTATCGAGAGGCGGAACAAGGACACAGGGCTTCCACCCAGCTTCACATTCCAGCCCAAGCCACCTGACCCCTGTCTGCTTTCAGCATTTCTGCCCTGCTTTGTGCTGCCAGCTGTCAGAGGGAATGTTTGCTCAAGCAGTGACCGAACTGCAGGGGCGTGGAACAGGGAGGGGACAAAGGGGACAGCAGGGCTGCCACAAGAGCATGAGATACATGCATGCGAGCATGAGATACACCCATGGCTGTGCCTCTGTAATTTATTTAATGTCAGTGATAGACAGTCTGCTCTGCACTGAGTACAGATTCTGTATGTGAACCTCAAAAGGAAAAGATGTACCAAAATTGTGTAACTAGGATATTCTTAGGAAATGTGGCATGTTTGTGTTTTAATTTTAATTACAGCATGCGAGTAAGAGGGGTCTTGAAATTCTCTGGTTAATGTACCATAGTTATATATTTATATACAACATAATATATAACAATATTATGTAGCTCTGTGTATAGATATATAAAAACATCTCTTAAAGTGCATAAATAATTTCAGTTTAAAATTCAGGATCTATTTCACAATGTTTTGTAGGCTGTTTTGAGTTAGAAAACTTGTTAGGGATCCTTCTGAAACATCGTAAAGCTTTTTGTAAACTCTTAATGACAAGCTGAAATTGACTAATGCAACACCAATGCTTTCTGCAGGCTATTCCCACTGTCAGCAGGTTCCAGCTGATAGATGATGTTTTTGCATTGACAGAGTAAGTATGTTTCCAATATGTTACAGAAATTTATTAAACAATATGATTGTACTCAAGATTCCTACTTCTGCTTCCTTCATCCCTACCCATGTGTGCCTCCTAAGAACAACTGCTTTGACAAAATGGTGGAGAAGTTATTTAATCCCTTCTTTTGTCAGTGCTCAGTGATTTACTTCAAAATTTCTTTAGTTCCAGCTCCAAGGAAATTATTTTAAATAGTGGCACTGCCATGACTTCTTTAGGGATTAACCTGTATTTATTTTAACGAAAAAAATATTCCAAATGAAGATTCTCAATCTTCCTTCATTCATTCTGGGCTGTCTCAGCTGGGCTATCTCTGCATCACTCAAAACCTCTTTAATTTCTCTTGCTGAGTCATAGTTGGTTGTTCAGATCTGTGGTGCTGAAGAGGTCAGCAGTGTTGTAGGGAGCTGAGGAGCATTGAGTGTGTCTGTGCCTCACATGTACCAGAGGTACCAAAAGCATCAGACACCTGTGCTGAGGGTGTCCCTGTGTTGAGGGACTTCAGGGACAAGGTGGCCAAAGCACACTGCCCTGCTTCAGGGCCTGTGGAAGTACCTCTGACAGGAGGAAGTAAAAATTCCTATTCCTCCTCCCATAAAAATGCCCTTTTTCATAAGAGAGCTCAAAACATGCTGAAGTAGTTAATTCTACAAATAGTGCGCACGTGAATCAAATGGTTTGATTTTTACAATATTCCATAAAAGAACATGTAATGAAAATAAGTTGTTTCACAATAAAAATAAAGCTGTATTATAACTAGAACAGTGATTTTCTTCTTAGTTTTGTTCCAGTGGGACAGACACATGGTGTTAACGTGTTTGTACCATACCCTGCAGACACAAGCAGACACAGTGTGCATGCTGCCATGCTTACTGCCATGATTGGCCTATTGCTTTGACAATAGCACATTGCTCCTTAATAGATGTTTTGAGAGTTCAGCTCTTAAAATCACCATTCATTTATATTTCTTTTATTTTTCCAGTGCCTTTTCTAGGTTACTTTCCACACAGTATCCTGATGTTTTATTGCCTGTTCCATAAATAAACAGATATGTGTGGAAGGTGGTTAATGTGAATAAGTATGCTAAAATGTGTGGGGTTTTTTGTTTTGTTTTGTTTTGTTTTTTACATAGCTTTGGATATGTTCCAATTGAAACAGCACTTGAACTAACAAAATACCTTGCCGGAGAAGATGAACTCTTTATATGGAATGTGGTATTGTTAAACCTAATACCTGATAATTTGGAAAGTACACTGAAGAACCATGAAGTATATCCACTTTTAAAGGTATGACCATTTTGTTAGTTACCAAAGATACTAGACCACGCAAATACATTAGTCTAAAATGAGTGCTTTTTAAATTCTCAAGGATGTAGTGGTGGCTATGATGAGTCAGAGTGCTTGTCATTCCTTTTGGATGTTTTGGTTTTTTCTGAATAGGAGGAGGTACTTAATTATACATATTATAGTCAATCTTGAATCTTGAGTTGATTCTTATTGAAAAGCAGAAATACATTTGCACTCTTTACACTAAGCTTCATCCTTGGTTTTTCGAAACTGCGAATCTGGAAAATAGGACTATCAGTCAGTAGTAAGTGAAAAAACCAACACTGCTATATTTAAAAAGCATATAGTATATTTGTGCTCTGTGCTTCATACTGCTTTCCGTTCACCTTCATGGAGTGAAAGAAGGAATAGTGTTTAAACACTAAATGAAATTATTCTCTCCCATATTTGACTCACCTGAGGTACTACTGTCACATTGATTTCCCTGACGTCTATTTGAAGACTCCACTTATGTTTGAAGTACAATCCCACAGTATTAGCTCTCTTAAGTTCTAAAAAATAAAGGTATTTTAAAATAAGTGAGAAGTACAAAGTATTTCCTATTGAGAAGAATTTTTCCTGTTTCTCTGAGAACTTGTTGTCTTTCATAATAAGTTCAAGGTTCCTAGTGGCGTGAAATGGTAATGTGCCAGTTTGAATTGAAGTACAAGTATATTGCATTTTAGACCCAGTTTATATTTAATTTAATATTCTGTGTTTTCAAGACATTAATAGCAATAAATTTTTAGGATAAATCTGAGTAAATAAGGAAAACAAAAACTTGTATCTAAATGAAAGTAATTTTCCTTTCCTTTCTTTTAAAAGAAATACCTTTTAAAGAGAATGTTGCCAATATACCATTATTATGCAGGTTTTATTCGTCAAAATGTTGATGCTTTGGAAGATGACTATTTTGCTCAGTAAGTATCCTGCTTTTCTTAAGAGTTTTTCCTGGTGTGATTGGATCTGATACATTGCAGTTTGCTGGTGTAAATTTAAATACAAGATACAGGAATAATTCTCTAACTAATGTGAACCTAACTGAATTGTTATTTTACTGTCCTGTAAGTGTGTGCTCTTTATGATGACACCTCCAGTGAAGCTGCAGTATCAGGATGGGAGCATAAAGGATGATAGTTTAAGGATTGTAGTGACAGCTTTCATTTGTCAGAGAACAGGCTCAACAGGCTGCTGCTAGTTGAAGGAAAACTGACAGCAATGAACTTAAGATATGATTTTTGGGTCAATTGCTAAAACTTTAAAATACTTCATTTTGCAAGGCCACTGCAGCCACAGGCTTAAACATCAGAGTGATTTGGACTAGACACAACCAGCACCTTAAAACTTCCAAGAGGGATATAAACCACACAAAAAACTTACAAAAAATATAGTATATTGGTTGCCTCACTAATATCCACTAATATTAATATCTGGGGACCATTATTGTTTGTTTAATTATTTTATTATAACTCAATTGTTCCTAGTAGAGGTTCTTGTGGGTTAATGGCATCATGTTCTGAAACTGTGGTGGTCAGCACAGTTCAAGTACTCCAGGTGTGGTATGCATATCTTTTATTCTTACTGTTTTAACTTCCCTTCAAGAGTGTATTTGGAAAAACTCTTGGCAACAGCGTGCTGGCTGGGGCTCCAGGACTGTTTGGACCTGTCTTCTGAACTGTATGCTAAGTGGAGGGACAACCCTGAGTACAAGTAAGAACGGTGATCTGCTCTTAGAGGTGTGCATGTCTAAGGGAGGTGGAAAGTTAAAAGGGGAGGCAGAATGAGAAATGCCTCTATATACTGCTCTTATTTCCTGACAGAATGACAGAATTTAAGACAACTATGTCAGCCCAACCTCTTCCCCTTCCCCAAATCCCAGCTTTATGACGATTTCATAATTGCTGCTGTTTACATAGAGTTTACAGGCTGGAGGATGCAGATTTTGCCATCAGGACCAAAAGCTGGTTAGCCATGTAACAGCTGATCCTCCTATTAGCACTAGTATCCCATATGGCCCAGCCCCTTTGCTGTAGTACAGCCTTGGGGCTGTCACGTACACCAACTCAGCTTTTAAACTTCTCTTAAGAATACTGAGTGAAGTGATGTTTGCATGATACAGCCATCTGCCCATGGTGAGCCCACCAAAGTGCCTTGCATGTTCTGTGTTCACATGGAGAGGTGTTGGGAGCAGCTGCCAGTCCTTATGCTGGTACTGGAGCCTCATGGTCAGGGGTCTGGTCTGTAAGAATGGACTCTGGACTCTACCAGGAAGAGACTTTCTGTATTCAACCATTGCATCATTAAAAAAAATTTACAATGTATTGAAATTCTTATTCTCTTTTCCTCCCTCTTTCTTTTGATGTCTTTCTATGCAATAGTCAAATAGTGTTGGCACTGGTGAGTGAATATTTAAAGTTTATTTTTATTTGTTGTAGTTGTGATAAATATTTTGGTTTTATTTGATATATGTTGATACATGTAGTTAGCTAAGTAAACTGAACTTGTACTATTATGTTTGAGTTTTCTAAAATAGCTTCATAAAGATCATCCTCATAAAAGCCAAACTGAGTTTTGCAGCTAGACTGAAAAATTTAAATAGCCTACATACATTTTGTTCAATTTTAGAGAGAATATTCTTGCAATTTCACACTAAAAGCAGTGATGCTGTGCTGAATTCTCAGTCTGTTTTCAAAACAATCATCTTTCTCTACTAATAACATTTGAGGTGATAGAATACTACATACCTTGTTTGACTTGAATAGCTAAAAAGTCTGTGAAATATATTAGCTGATTGGGTTTTGAACTTGATGAAGAATATTAATTTTGCTGTCCTTCTTGGCACTGAGAGAAGTTCAAATGGATTTTACTGGGCTATGTGTGTGGAAAAAATGTAACTCTGCATTCAGTTAAGTGAAAAAATGATCATGTTTTAAAGAGAAAACCCCACAGAAGATAGGACACTTCTTAGGTTTCAAGTGGCAGATCTCTGTTCCCATGCAGTCCATGGAGAGACTTTACATGTTCTGAGTAGGAAAGGAAACAGCCACAATACACTTTTGACCCATATTTCACAGAAAAATCCCTTTAAATACTCTTGTGTTCTGCATGCTGAGAGCAAATTCATAACAGCACACTACAGCTGTTTTGCCACAGGTGGAACCCAGAAGGATTCTCACATCCGTGGAGCGAAGTAATGCATTTCTGTTTCAGATTGGGTGATCAGCTTTCAGCTGAACATTTCCAAACTGTTCCTGGCAGAACATAACTGGACTTGATACAGTGCATTTTTATCTGTTCCGTGGAAATAACTAGAGCTGTAATCCCCAGCCAATTTCTCAGTTTTACTCTTTTTTCATTGTAGGAGTGTAGTGAAGCTTGCTAAATTAATGTATTCTCTTAGGTGCTGTTACTGGCTTGTCTTTTGAAAGAAGGAAACTAGCCTAGAGGGAGGGACTGTATTTCAGTCCATTTTACTTTTTTATTAAACGTTCACATATACTGTTGCTACCCTCAAAAGTTAAGAAATCATCATGTCATTTCTGGATTGGTCCCAGAAAAACAATGTAAAATAACTTGTCCTGCTTTCCAGCAGCTTTTTGCATCCTCCCCAAGATCCAGAAATGAGGGATCCTGGCAGGCCAGTAATGCCAAATCACATAGCCAGGAAAATCATCAAGATGAATAAGTCACACCCCTCACTTAATATAACCTCAAGATCCAAAGTCCCTCTGGACCACACTGGACACGGTCTGGGACCTACACAACACAAACCACTCCAGGGCCACCACCAGCCACCAAACCATTGCCCCATAGGAGGCTGCCTGTCCAGCCTGCCTCGAATGTTGCACATCAGAGCTGCAGCCAAATCATACACAGACCTCATCTATTCACAAACAACTTTACACTTATTAATGAACATTTTCTTGCAACTACTGGAACAGCTTCAGTAGCAAAATAAATAGCTGTACTTCAGCCAAAATAGCTTTACCCTGTTGTCACCTTACCATGACCTCTTACTGCAACATTATGAAAAGATTATTAAACAAATTACTAGACCCTGTAACTCAGATCTGTCAGAGAAGGATTCCTCACAGGACAATACTTTAGCCTGACATAACTACTCTACATGTCATTCTTGGTGGTAAATCCTTTATCTCCCAGCAAATATCTAGGTAAATAAATCAAAACTATTTTTAAAAGTAAATATGGAACATGCCCACGCTTTCTGTCAGTATGACAGTGAAATCCCCCATCTGGAACAGAACTACCAAAATCCCTGCATCTTTCCTTTTCACTAACAAGTGATGTCTGTCAAGTAAAACACCCAGCTCTCTCCCTCTTTCCTACTAATCCTTTGTTTCCAAAATTTATAACTTCCTTTTCTCTACCTTGTACTCTAAAGATTGACTTAATATACCCTTCCTCCTGACTGACTAACTCTGTTGGCATCATCCTCATTTTTTCTAGGATAAAGAAACTCAGGAAATTTTTCTCAAATTGTATTTAAATTTGAATTTGCTGGGTTTGGGGCCTGAAGAATGGCTTTTCTGACCAGAAACTTACCTGTTTTTTTCCAAGTGTATTCCCTGATCAAAGGGAAGGTAATTTTTACACCTTGACTTACAATCTTGGTTTAATGTAATAATAAGCAGACTAAGAGTATGACATAGGGAAGTCGGATATTTTGCTTGTAGCAACGGGACCCATTCTTCCGTAGGGAATTAATCCAAAATACCATTAGATGAATCTGTTTTCAGCCTGCATAGTAGAATACTGCTATCACTGGAAAGTGTTTACAATGTCTTAATGTCAGGGACACATCATTGCTACGGGAAAATTTTCCTCTTCAGCCTTTGCATGTGGAGCATTATACTGGTAATGTCTGGATTTAGATTCTGTTATGAAATTCATTGCCATGTTGAGGACTCTGCCCTGGGGTGGGAGTAAAAGGAGGTTGCCTGTTGCATGGAAAAATGTCCCTTCTGTTTCCTTCTGTGCTGCAAATGGCTTTTCCTACTGGGTTCATTCACTGAAGAAACTTAGAAAAGCCTTGTCTGGGATGATGCATATATGCATTAATACACTCTTTAATGGTGTGATCCATTTCCTAGGCTGTGATGGGGGACAGTGGCATTGACACTGTATGTACACAAAATAGTCTGGTCCAATTGCTCTAAAAATGTTGGGGTTTTTGGTTTCCTTTAAACTACATGCTTTTTAAATGTTTAAATCATGAATAAAACAGTCATATTTCCCATCCTTATTTACACTACTATTTTATATTTGCATTGTTGTGTATCTTTTAGCTGTAAATAAACATTTGATTTCAGTTATGCATAAACAAAAGGGTTTGACTCTACAACAGTACAGTACCCTTAAATCATATTTTGCCTTGCAGAATTCCCTTTTTAATTAAAAGAACAGTCTGCTGCTATGGTGTTGCAGTGGGAAGTGATAAAGAATGGAATTTTGCATGGGAAATGTACAACCATACCGACTCTGAGGAAGATGAAGACATCCTGCTCTATGCCATGAGCTGTGCCAAAGAGTCATGGTTACTTTACAGGTGACCTTGATCAAAGTATATCTTTGTGTATGTAGAAATAAATAATAAGAACAAAAAAACTTTACTGTGCAAAGCTGGTAGAGGTTTGCCTGCCACAGAAGCATGTGTCTTGTCAACCACTGGTGAAATTTTAGAGTTTTGTCAGGGAGCAAGTATGAAAAACGTGACAAACGCAAATAAACAATCCTTCTGCAAACACGACATGTGGGTGATCAGGTCTTAAGTCCTGATTCCATGTGGGCCAACCAAAAAGTTAAGACATATATCGAGGAGTCTTGTCCAAAGATGTTGAATTCTCTAATCAATCATGTTTATATTACCTAAAGCGTTTGTTAAGAGACGGAATTTTGGCAGTGATGGTCTAAAGAATTATCATCCAGACAGTCACATAAACTCCATGGGTCTAAAGGTGTGGAAGTAACATTTCAGTCCTTCCAGCCAGCTGTTCTAGTGTGGTGGTCATTTGGGAAGACAGAAAAATATGACTGAGAATAAGACAAGAAATGTTGCAAAGAGATGCCCACCAGCTATACTAATTTCCCTCTTAACCTATGATCCTTTATTGCCTTTTTCTTGGAACAGGCTAGCACCATTCCCTGATAAATCAGGGAGTTGTGATGAACTTCTTCCTCCATGTATTTCAGTAGCTGATAAGCCAATCTGTTTTTTGAAATGCCACCCCGGGAGTGTTTTGGGGTGAAGAATGTTAAGATGTGCTTTCCCTGACCCTCACAGTTATGACCATTATGTTAAGCATAGTGGTGGCATGCAAAGGGCAGAAACCCAACTCAACCACTCTACCCATAAAGCAGCTGCCTTAAAGACCCCATGAGAAAATAACTCTAAAAGGGTTCATTTGGAAGTAGGAGCATGCAAGGTAAAACATTGAGGAAACAAAGAGGATAATTACTTTTCAAGATGTTCAGGCATTCACTGCCACTGACATCAGAAGACACTTCTTGAAATACATCTGAAATCCTGCCTTAGTCCTCATGGATATCTCCTGATTGAGTCTTGCTATAGGGGACCCTATAAACAGGTTGTTTTTGTGTGAAAGTGTCTCACTGCTGGCATACTCTGTAGGCTCCGTCTGAGTCACAGTGAAGTGAATTGCCTGAAGGTGAGGAGCAGTCTGCCCTTCCACAAGCTTCTCTGGTAGGAACAGTTGTCTTTCTGGTGCAAGATAAGAAGCACATCTATGTCCATTTGATACCCTACACCCTCACTTTACTAAGAAGTGAGGAGTCAGTGTGAAAGAACAAATGTTAAGGACAAAATCCAAGCTGAATACACAGCTCAGAGTGACACCAGCTTGGGTATAACCTTCCACATGCTGATATTTGTTGAGATAGGAATTTTTGTGAACTGGATTATATTTCCAGATTGCAATATCGTATATTTACATTGTAAAACAGCAAGTGACAGGTTCATTTCTTTCTTGCTTTTCTAACAGATACTTGCAGTACGGACTCAGTGACACATTATTTTCTTCCAACTGTACTTCAGTCATCATCTCACATGTAGTGACTAAGGATATTGGGCACCGTATAGCCTGGGAATTTGTTACAGAAAATTGGCCACTTTTAAGTCAAGGGTAAGCAACAAGTTTGGCTTCCTGTAATTTCTGTGACTCTTTGGCTTCTTCCTCTATCTTTATGTTTGAGCTGTAAAACTCAGGTGCAGATTTTCCTTCCAGAGATGGCTATTTGTAATGATTGATTCAATTAAATATGCAGAGCAGAGTTTTCAGAGGATTCAACTCTGATCAGGGTTTAATGCCAAAGAATAGCTCATCAAACACAGAAGACTTTAAGAATCAGTCTGTTCATTACTGTTTCTGTACTGCTTTTAAGTACTCCTCGGAATACTGGCTCTAGAAGTGGGTTTATCCATGAGGATTTTACAAGTGGGTGTAAATGCTGTAAATTGTGGGTGTAAAATGCTGAAGTAAAATCCTCACCTCTTTTCCAAAGGGAGCATGAAGAGATGGGGTATTAGAGCATGCAGACATGCAAGAGCTGCTAGGACCAACTTCAGTGTTATTCCCTGTCTTAACTATTAAACCCATTGCCAGCACTGCTGTAGGTAAACTACAGGTGAGCTTGGCCTACCTGTTTTGAGCAAAGCAAGTGTTTGATGTCTGTTTGAAGACTCCCTCTCTCCTTGGCAATTGTGAAAAGCATCAGTGCTGTGAAAGAGTACATTCCAGCTGTTTTTGATGGCAGAGGAGGCCATTGTGATCCATTAGTGGCAGCATAACCAAAATCAGCCATTTAGGAGCATTCAAATGTGTAAATTATTGCCAAGACTAGAAAAGGCAAGTTGTAGCAGATTTGTGTCATATCAGCTTGTTCCCTTACATAGCTTTTCAGTGTTCTAAACTTATGAGAAATTTGCTGGAAATTTTCCCCCTTATTTTCAAACTAAAAGAATAGTGCAAGTGTTTATTTACATGCTGCCCTCAAGATAGCAACAGGAACATCAGCTTTTAGACACATTACTGGTTAGCCTTTTTAGCTCAGTTTGGCTGTATGGGCTCAGAGAGACTATCTGCTTCATGCAAAGAATTCACAGTACCAAGGTACAAATACCAGATCTTTCTAGGAAATGAAAATGAAGGGTAATTACTGTATTTCATGCATCTCAAATGTCTAAATTGAATATTAATGGTAGTTCGTTAAAAGAGGGAAAAGAGTCCATAGTTGCAGACTCCAGCTTATTTGGTATTTGCAGCATAATAAATAAATAATCACTAAATAGTGTGAGTATTTTCAAATGAGATGAAATTTAGTGTATTTGCTAATGTGCTATTTGAAGGACCTTCATCTCAATTTTACAGATATGGGCATGAATTGTTGCATGATGTACTAAAAGCCATGGGAAGATTTGTCAAATCAGATGTACAGATCCAAGAGGTAAACCAGAGGAGTATTTAGTCTCAACTTCATTGCCAGTTTGTAAATACAAGTTTTAGTTCTTTAAAGAAATCATTGAACATAGTGCTGATGTCTTCCAAACCTTCGTGTTTGGAGCAGAGTCCCCACAAATTCTATCAAAACTGTCTCATTTTCCTCTATGAAATCTGTCTGTAGAGACAATCTCTGCCATGATATCTGCTGAAAATGTACCAACATTTGGGCAGCTGTCCTGTTAGGCTGTCATACTGACATCTGCTTAATTCCTCATATTATTCAACCACTGCTTCCCCCAAATATTAATTTACTATTCTTCAGTCCTCTCTTGTCTTTTGCCTATTAGACTGATGAGAAAGATTTCTTGTTCTGTGATTGTAGAACAGGCAGCACAAGAGGATTCTTCCAGCCAGCTAGTCTTAGACAGTGTGGTACCACCAGTACCAGTGAAGTTGGCTGCATTTGAAAGGATTTTTAGAGGAACAGCAAAAGGGCACATTCATGATATGTAAGGAGCTTTCCCACATTAGTGTAAATCAGTAACAGATTGGGCTGCCCCACCCCCTCTTTAGTCTCTGTCATCTGTTCCTTTTCTGCTCACTTCAGTCTAAAGCATCTGTCAGGCACACAGTTGCTTGCTGCAGGTGAACTAAGCCCATGTCTTTATTTGTCCAGTTGCAGGTTTTTTATAATGCTACTTTGGAAGAGGATGAGAGAGAGGCTATTACTATGCTACTGGAATCTGCAAAACTTGAAAATATTGAAAGGAGAAAGCTACTAATCAAAATTGCCAGCTGGTTAGAGAAAAATGTAGATGATTGACTTGGAGAACAATTTCCAGTATATTATATGTGATTCACTATCTATTGGTATTCATTATAAGCTGTAATTAAAGATAAAGCACATTTTAATGAGTCCTGTGGATGTCCTCCCACTGGAAAGTCTGGATAAAATGATTCAAAAAGAAATAAAGGATTTAGGAAAAGAAGTTATAAACATATTTGCATCTTATACCTAAAATAATTTCCTTGTGAATGAGGTCTTAGGGATGCATTGCTAATAGTAATCTAACATATAGATACAGTCCTGAATTCTTTGGGGGTTTTCTTGTGAATATCCAAACAAAAGGTGTGCTGCACATTTGTGGCAAAAAATACATAAGGAAGCTGAAAAAGTTTTTATTCTGTTTTGTTTCATTTGTACAGTGATCTATAACCTGTCTGTCTCCACTTCTATATTTTTAAATTGCAAAAAGACAACAATTTAGAACAGTTCTGTGAAACATAAACTTCAGAATTACTTCAGACCTGTAGGGAAGAAAGGACTAAAAAATCCTCAAATTGTAATTTTAATTAAGAAATTAACGCCTTATCATTCAAACCTTGTTTTTTCTCAGCAGATCTGTACTTAATGTATCTACATTTGTGTTTGATTAGGAACTGCTTTTGAAGAGACCCTGCTGGTTGTCTCCATTTAGCATGCTTCAGGCCCCAGGATGGTCTTGGAGTGTGTGAACGGGATTATCTTTGGATAAAATTTATCTAGGACATGATGAGCTCCTGGTGTATGACATTTCATGGTCATTTTGTCCATGGCACTAGTGTGCAACTAGTCTAAGCTAAGCCTTCTGGAACATCACTGTTCTAATTGCACTGAGGTGCTCGCTGATCACAGAATCACTAAATATGCTGAGTTAGAAGGGACCCATCAGAATCACAGACTCCAACTCATTTGCTGAAGATACAAGGTTAATCACCTTGGTTACACAGCATTTTGGAGGTGACAGACAGAATTCAGTCCATTAGTATGAGCAAACCATATCAGCTTGTGCTTAAGAAAAAGCATGGGGTCCTCAGTCCATGCAAGTAATTTATTTGTAGGGTAACACTATTGTGACAAAATTACGGTACCAGTGATCAGTTAACGTGTTATGGGTCAGTAAACACTGTTACGTGGGAATAGGGGAGACAAAATAAGTTAGAATACTGCTCCATGAAAAGACAAGAATAAACTCCAGACATGTTAATACAAAGGATTTTTCACTGTTGTCCTCTAAATACATTTCGGAAAAATGCTGCCATGATGACCGCACTGAATGTCCTCTGCTCTCCATGGCTGAAAAAAAAAATCAAACTATTTTGAGACTGCTTGAGAAGCCCATTGCTGTATGGGAATTACCAGCTGGTGACACAAGTTTGTGCTGGAAACAATTGACCTCTTAGCATTTGATCTAGTTAAGGATAATACCAAAGAAAATTGTATGCATTCTTGCAAGTCTTCTTCAACTTGACTGAGAAAGCAGAGGAAGTTGTCAAGGCTGTGGTGAATTACAGGGGTTTTATCATAGAATCTATAGGATGGTTGGGAAGGGACCTTAAAGAAGTAGTTCCAATCCCCCTGTCATGGCATGGGACACCTTCCAACAGATTGGGTTGCTCAAAGTGCTGTCCAGCCTGGCCTTGAACACCTACAGGGATGGGCAGTCCACAGCCTTCCTGGGGAGCCTGTGCCTATACTGAAGCTGTTTTGCTTCAGCATTTTCGGTGATTTCCAGTAGTTAATCATTAGCACTCTATGTCTCATCAATGTGGGTTAAGCAAAGCTCAAGCAACATCCCATAACTTCACCCTATGCCCAGTAGGTTCAAACCATTTCTCTCCAACCATGAGCAACCGTGCTGCCTTTCTAACCAGTCTTCCATGCTTTTGTCACTTTTTTCTTCATCATACTGAACAAAACTTTTAATTTGAATCTCCAATGTGTAAAAATTACTAGAAGAATTTAAAATAATAAGTTATTTTCAAATAATGGCTCCTGACTAATGTCTGCCTCACAGTGACAATCTATATTTCAGAATTTCAGCGTAGTTTTCATGGCAGAGGTGAAGGTGATTGCTAGGCAAGCTGAGTAGGAGCAGATCTGAATCACTTCCACAATCCACACATTTGCACTTGGTGGCATGTATCAGTGGCAGCTCTTGCTGCAGTTGGGTACAAGCTGAGTGCAGAGGTTTGGAGGGTGGCAACTGGGAAATAGAGCAAGGGAAGAAGAGGTACATGGGAGGAATCCGGGGAAAGTTGGGAAAGCTGCTTTACAGCAGAGAAAATTGGGGTGAAAGAAAGTTCATTGGCCATGAATATGAGGACATCAGGAAATTATGGCACTTTAATGGCACTTATACAGACTGTATAGGTGTTATGGCACATGAATGGTGAAGGTGTGCACGTACGGGGCAGTTTCCAGTAAAAATAGCTATGTGCCATTGATAGATAGGATTCAGTAGGCCCTGAGTTGAGGAAAAAAGTAGATATGATGTGGAAAGACAAGCTTTTTGCTTTAAGTCCTGCTCTCTGCCTTGAGAGCATGGAAGTCATGAAGTTACCCTTGTTCTGCCCATACTGTATGTATGTGTGACAGGGCAGCAGACCCGTCAGCTGGCACGAATGCACACCAAGCCCAGTGGAGAGGGAGACTTCAGAGCTGCTTAAGCCAAGGTTCAAGCGCATCAGCCAACTTCTCCTCTGCACCTCCTGGCACAGTTGCCTCACTTGCCCACTCTGGCTGTGCCCCCTTTCTTTCCTGGCACCCCAACAAACCTCCCAGGCAAGCAAGGAGAAGGCAGCTGGTTGTGGGGCCTGGGTGGCCAAGGCACAAACCCCACACCATCTGGCTGCACTGGTGGCACATTGATGAGGTGGGAGGAGCAGCCTGCTGCTTCTTTCAGGGTTGCTGGAAGTCCCAGAAGAGTGAGTATAGGGTAGTGAAAGGGGATGTGGGCAAAAATGTCAAAAAATGAACTGAGATGTGGCCTTGCCACATTCCTGCTGTGCAGTGACTCACAAAAGATAAAAAGAGATGTCATCTCTGCATTCCCTGGCTCAGAGGTGCAGGGGCTCCTCCAGAGCCAGGTGTGATGTACGGACCCAGCCTCTTGGCCAAACTAATGGTGCTTTGGTTCAGATGCCAAATGAAGCAAAGGTCTAGACCATGGCCAGGTTAAAACTTCTCTAGTTCCACCTTGTTCTCTGGTAGCCCATGCAGGAAAAGGGTGACATGGTGAGCATTAATGCTATAAACTTGGGAACTGGTAATATGTGATTAACAAGGAACGGCAAACTCATTTGTGAAGGAACAAAGTGGGTTGTGGGTACAAGAAGTCACACCTTTACCTTTTCCATAATTTGTAATTTGACTATGAGCCAACTGCTTTATCCCATAAATAAAACAGCCTATATGAGCTTTCTCTGAGCTCTCTGTCTGCTGTGCAGCTAGTGGCATTGGGATGATCTCCACTGGAGCTAGGACATCTCTTAGGGTTGCTTCTCAAGACTGAAATACCCTTTACCAATTGCATTGGTGTTGCGGGTTGGGTTTCTTTCCTTTTTCTTTTACTTAAAGAATTTTTTTTTCCCATAAGTTGCTAGGAAAGCAACTACTGGATACTTATGTATGCTTCTGGGTACTTAAGAAAGGCAAAAGACTGTATGTGAAGTCGGGAGAGGAATGGAGCATTTGGCCATACTTTGTTTTTCTCAGAGAGTTTCTCTCCGAGGGACAGAGATACCCCGGGAATGGGGGGCAGGTGAAAGATGGGGTTGGGGGCAACTGCTCTCTCTCGCTGTTTGGCATTGGAGGAGGATGGCCAGGCTGTCACTGCGGGGACAATTCACCCGCACCAGCACCGTGGAGCTCAGCCCTGAGGGTCCTATTACCATCTGCTTGTGTGCCCTGGGAATCCTCTCCCTCTTCGGAGAGGCGAATCCGATAGAGAATTGCCTCTCCCTGCCTTCCTCAGAGCTGGGCCGCCTCCACCCTGCCCCTGCTGTTTCTTCGGGGACAGCTCTGGGTTTCTCCACGCTGTAGCCGGCACCATCCTGCAGTTCCATCTCCCACTGTGGAACTTCTGATACATCTCGACCACCACCCTGGGATGTTTTGCTCATTCCTGTCGACTGTGACGGTAACTGCAGTAAAGGGGAAAGCGCCAGCGGCTGAGAGGGCTTTTATTGGGTCCCTGGCTCTGTTTGTTGTTAATGCCACAGTTGTTGTTCTTTTGTTTGCCTTGTTATACATAATAGTAAAGAACTGTTACCCCTATCCTCACATCTTTGCCTGAGAGCCCCCTGATTTCAAAATTCGAATAATTCGGAGGGAGGGACTTTACATTCTCCATTTCAAGGGAGGCTCCTATTGTGAATGGCCCGACGCGATGAAATGGAATTCTTTGACTCCATCAGAAGGCTTAAATATGATTTTATTAACAATGACTCCAAAGTTCAAAGGCTTGGGCTATATCGTGCCCACGTACAGAGCTCAGATGCTTTCTTCTTGCTGCCCTGTACAAGAATCTTAGAATGCTGTGACTCTGCCTGTGGCAGAATCTTTCTCTCTCTCTCTCTGTCCGTGTGATACTAAAGTGAGAACTGATAACTAAGAGCAGACCTTCCTCCCACGGACAGGCCAGAGGGACAATGTCCTTGAACAGAACACAGCTCAGAGATTGTTTATAGAAACTCTGTGCTGAGAATGTACTTCTCCCTGGGAAGAAAATCCTCTGCAGGTTTTTCACCCAGGGACGCACAAAATGTTGGTGACAGGCTCCTGCCTTTCTTAGACAACACCTGTCTTTCACACCAAGACAACTGGTAAGTGACCAAGACCGTGCATAACCTTGTATCATAGCACACTAAGACTGTGCATTGGTAACTTTGAATCATTACAGTATCTTCTATGAAGTAAATAACAGTAAATAACAGAACTAACCTATTGTTAAACAACCATTTGATAAGTTTCTCTTTCACAGTATCTTAATTCAATAAAACCAGTGTTGCTGCTATGGCTCTTTAAGTTGTGGAAATCTTCCCTGCGTCAGAGGGGCAGTGGGCTCTGGCCTTTGGGGGATATCTGTCATTTGTTGTGACGGGATGAGACAAGGACCTGAGTAGGCAGAGGGGAGGCTGACTTTGGCTGGCTGTGGGATGGCATTCCTTCCTCCTCATGTTTCTCTGCTCCAGCGCGGAGTCCCTCTTACAGACCGCAGTTCCTGCAGTGAACATCACCCACCTGCCCGCCCGTGGTGCTCTCCAGGTGCCTCCCCCCTGCCGTCGCTCGCTCCGCTGTTCCTCCCGCTGAGGTTTCCCCTCGCTCCTCTGCCCGCCGGGCTCTTTCCCCCGCCGGCTCGGCGGGGCTGCGGCGGGCAGGGCGGGGCGCTGGGAGCGAGCGACCGGGGCCGCACGGGAGTGAGGAATGCGAGGGGGCGAGGGCGGGCGCACCCGGGAGGGAGCAGGGGTTGGGCGGGAGCTCCCGGCGGCAGTGGGGCTCAGGGAGATGGGCGTGGGCCCCCGGTGCCGAGGGAGCCCTGCGGACACGGGCGGCGGAGGCGATACGGTCACACCTCTGCCTTGGGCTCGCTTTGCCCGCGGGAGACGGAGCCGTGAGGGGTCTGTCCGCAGCTGCGGGGCCGGGCCGACCGGCAAGGAGGATTTGCATCCTCCTCTGGGCAAGGGAAGTTTGCTCTCCCCTTGTGCCTCGCACAATCCTTGGACGTTCTCTTCTGGGCATCTCGGCCGCTAAAATCATCTGCCGCACTTGTATGTGCTTCCCCCCAGTCTGTTCTGCCCCTTCCACCCCACCCCGTCCTTCGACTGCTGCCGATTTGAACATGCAGGAACAGGCAGAAAGACCTGATAAACCTGGTTGTTTGGAAAAAAATAAGGGTAAAGAGAGGAGGACGAGGAGGAGGAAGAAAACAGGAAATAATTTATAAAATGGGAGGAACAGCGGTTTCACAGAGGAACTCTGTGACAATTTTAACAATGAAATCATAGAGATCCAAAGAACTGTTTGCAACAGGACAAGAGCATCACAGATTAATTGTTTACACTGGAAAATGTGGCTTTTTTCAGCTTCCCCGTGTGTCTTGCTGCAGGTGCTTCTGAGCACATTGCAGGCAGAGTGCGTTGGGGTGTAAGAGGAGCAATCAGCCTGACCAGGAAGCTCAAGAGAAATTTAACACATCTGCTCCCCTGCATCTCCCCACCGTGAGCACGGGACTGTAAATACACCTGGGTAGATACAATACAAAAAATACCCAACCCCCCAGGTGGGGACATTTGTATTGTATCTACCCAGGTGTATTTACAGTCCTCATGGTGGAGAAGACTTGTCCCTGTAGGAACCTGTAGGAGTTTCACCTCTGAAATCAATCTCTCTAAATGTCACCTAAGATTTTAATCCCCCTATGTTTACATCCTTGTAGTCTGACACCCACCCAGTAGAAGTTCTTCTGAACAGATGGCAAGCTACATGTTATCATGTATGCCATGCTAAGCAAATACAGCTCATGCACAAGCAATTCAAAAAAAGTTCAGGTACACGAGTATAATTAGCGAAGTGGAAAGAGATACCAAGCATATGATGCTTTAGTTACAGTTTTTATACTGATCGAGTTAATTTCTGTTTTCTTCATCAAGTAGAATATGAAGAAAAAAGAGCCTTGGAAAAAATTATGATAACAAAACAGGTTGTATGTATTTTGGTTTTGGCTTGTTGTTATATAAGTACCTTGGAAACTGTGATTTTTTTTTTTTCCCTTGAGTGATTTCTGGTTTATTTTTCACAACAAAATCCCCAAAAACCACTCTGTGAAGCAAAATGAATACATGCGTAGCGGCATTTGCATCACCTAGCTAAGGTCTGCTGCTTGAATGACGTATCAACTTCTGGGATTAAAAACATTTGGAGGGAAAGAAAAATACGATAAATAAAAAATCTACTTGCCTCCATCTGGGTTATAAACTGCCTCAGATAATGGGTGAATACAGCTGATTAAGACAAAAAAGACAAGTTGGGCTATTTGTCTAAACCACAAAAGGAGAATCTATAAAACTTGACAGTATCAGATGCTTATTAGGAGTTAGCTGTGTTGTAGAGGAGAATAATGAAAACCATTAGTGATTACAGCATGCTGAAAATTGGCATCTGAAGGTATCAGGAGAAGGCTGAGTTGTTAGCACTAGTGCAGCAAATAAACTTGAAAGGCAGCAAGCTGAAACACGAGGTTGTACTTCAGGAATTGGGGAGCATACTTATTTTTGACTTCTGGGAACAGTGAATAGAATCAAGAACATTTTATCTAAAATGGTAAAATATTTCTTTACTGTGTCAATGTCCTAAAAATGCATTACTTTTAAAAATTCTTAAAATAAAAAATGTGGTAGTTTATTACAGAATATTTTTCTTTACTTACCTTTAAGAAAAAAAAAGCTCTAAGAAATACATTTGCTCTGTTGTTCACAGATGCAAATGAGAAATTAGAACTCTCATCCCAGTTTATCCAATTTCTTTATTCCCACTCTTTGTGCTAAGTACTATGTAAAAGCCACAATTAAGAGACAGAAAGTGTGAGGTTCTTTAAGATAGTTACCTGGCACTGTCTTCAGCATGCTTCTCTGGGGAGCACTATTTTGATTATTTGTCTTCTGTTTCAGTCTCTCTGGGGCTGATGTCATACTTCCAACTATCAGAGGAATTGTGCAGCAGTAAAACCAGGCTGTGCCATTCCCCTCCTCTCTTTGGAAAGTACAGTTTAAGGTACAGAGACCCTCCTTGCTCTCTTGTTGTCTGCTCCGAACTAAACATACACCCTTCAGAATCACAGGTTTTCAGAAGGTAGGTAAGTACCTGGCAGATCTCTTCTGCCTATTGCATGACAACCAGAAATTGCACACGATTTTATAATTAACTGTTTAACTTCAGCTACAGGAGCCCTCACTTCCAGACACAGCAGAAAGTGTCTGGATTTGGGAGAGAGAACTCATGAGGATTTGAGCAAATACATCCCTTGGAGAGGGATGTATTTGCTCATCCAGACCCCTGCTACAGAATGGGCCATTGTGCTGTCAGCATGTTTATCAGGGTTCTGGTAAACCAGCTGAGTTACAAGATGAGATCTATTTCTTTGTCTGGTCTGTGTCTCCTACCTGCCTTCAAGGCTGTCCTCTGAACACACATGCACATTTGTGGCTGTGAGAGAAGGCACAGAATAGATGCCAAGTGTTCTTTCCATGGCTTTACAGTTCAGTCCACAATTGATCTGATAAAGATTAATTTATTTCCATTCTTAATTTGGCTGGCATCAGACGTCCTGTAGAAATTCCAAGATGTGTACTTGAATGTGCCTCAAAATTGACTGCTGGTTCCTGAGCCCACAGACACCTCTGCAGAGCTAGGCTGTGAGGAACGTGGGACTATTGCAATAAGTCTGTCTAATCCGTGTGTGCACAGGGGGATTAAAGGCACAGGGGCAGCATCTCACCGTGCCCTGGTGAAAGTCATGAACATGCTCACATATCTCAGCCAGAACGCCTCCAATGGCACAAACAAATACAACTGGAAAACAACGTGGATTACCTCTGGCAATCCCTGCAGAGACACTAGCTTTAGGCTGCTGGGATCAAACAGCCTGAAGTATCTGGAATGCTGGTCACCACATTTCACACCAGCTGAAACATTTAGCTGTGTCGTCTGCAGGGATCATAAACAGAAATATTAAATTTTTGAAAAAACAGATATAGGAATATATTTCTCTTAGGAGAATCATAAACAAATATAATTCCTTCCCAATCCCAACAACTTCTGAAACTGTTCTCTGAGCAGAAACATTTGTGTCATGGATAAGACTCTTAATATAACACAGCTTGAGATTTTCTTCCTCCCTTACTCTCCTTTTAGCCTGGTCAACTGTTTCAAGGCTCTGTTCTGCAATTGCCCGTTCTTAGCCATACACTTTAGCCACAATGGGATGTTCAGCTGTGGGTAATCACCTCCAAAAAAGTACTTGCTGTTCTCAAAAAGCATGGGAGAACACAGGTTTTGGTGGAGGAAGAGTGGTTATCCTCAGAGTTGAAATTTTTATGGAAGAGACCAGTGTCCAATGCATTGCCCCCAGATCATCACTACAATCAAACTCAAAATAGTAGAAGAACCAAGGACTTGGTTCAGGACCAAGAATACTTTCCTTTGTATTATTAGGTTCTGTAGACTTCATAGTGGATGTCTGTGTCTCCCTCATTTCCATGTCTCCTTAGAATACAGTGTGGAGGATAATCAGTCCTGCTCACTTTCCTAGTCACATTCTGATTCATTTTTTGGTTAGCTCTCCCAGAGATTAAAATCCAACATTATATACTTAAATTATATGTATATGGAGACAGAAGTCTGCTACATTCTCTGTGTAGGATATTTTTACTGAGGTGCAAGGGCATTTGAAACCCACCTGTGGAACAAGATGCTTGTTCTTTTCTGTTAGTATTTAAAATGAGGTCTCTGATTTTGTGTGTTTGGTCCTAGATAACTGTTAGGACTTAATTGTCAAAGCAGTCAAATTTTTACACTGCCACAGGACACATGGAAATTCTGCATGCTTACACTGGTAGCTGCTGATGGCTTTTCTGCTCCTGAACCTGGCATACTGTGAAAGAACAGGCATGAATGACAATCATGCATACTCATAACATGCTTTAACAATGCTAGATGTATGGTTGGACTCAAGAGGAAATGTAAGAGGCAAATCCTTACCCGGACTCCAACTTGAGTGCAAATGAAGAGCAATACTTGCCTTCTTTAGAGTGCTGCCCTTTATTCTTTATTCATTTGTGGACCCCTAACAAATTTCCAGTAGGAAAGCAGGCTTCCCCATCCAGTAAATAATAATTGCCTGGTAATAGAATGCCTTTTCTAACCCTAAAATGATACTCAAGTCCCAGAACACTGTGAACAGTGTCACATCTGTCATTCTTCAGGTTACTGAAGAGAAGAAGAAGCCCCCCCTCAAACTGGCTGAAGGCTGTTTCACCTCTCTAAAAGACATCACCTCCAGGTAATACAAAGTCACTCCCTTGTGGTCTATTCTCACTTTGACTGTCACCCTGCAGGAAGTGAGTGCAAGAGAGAAAACCTAAGGCTTGAACTCCTGCTTATTTTAGAGAGGCACTGGTCCTTTGGCAGTGGTGAAATGAAGATCTTCTCTGGGGCAGGGTTGGGGCTATTGTCCTGAAGTACAGGGTAAAGTAATAGAGGCCATCTTTCAGAGGTGATGGGAGCGACTGGGCAGCATGTGGAGAAGGGTTGGAGGAACTTCAGAAATCTTAAATTATTTCTAGTTGTGTTTGGGGTTAAAGTCTGAGGCACTGGCACTGTATATATTGCATAAAACATGTTTAACTAAGTATCTGCACGAGGTTGGTAAGAAGCAGCTAATATGCATGCTGAACCTGTGCTGATGGCAGAGAGGTGATGGATGGCATTTGTAGGATAGACTCACAGAACCCACAGACCTCCCTGGGTACTTTGTTAGCAGAGGGAGTGATGCCCTTTTTTCTATTAAATCTAAAGCGTCCACATTCTATTTTATTTAAAAAATCTTTCTCAAAGGAGTGAGATTCAAAAGCCAAGCAGCTTCCGTTTATTCCGTTGGCTGCAGCCTCCGGGAAGAGCACCGTGGATCCGCAGGGAATGTCGGTGACGGGCGGAGCGCGCGCTGCCGCGCAGGGCTGGGGCAGCAGCGCCACCTGCGGGCTGGCGCGGGGACTGCGTGCGCGCCGCGCCCCGGAGCTCCGTGACATTCAAACACCGGCGCTCTTCCCACGGGAGCCTAGCGAATCATGGAGTGGCTTTGGTGATACAGCTTCTGCACATGCGCCTGATATTGTTTTAATACAGTTTTAAAATCCAGCTTGTTATTGAGCCACATTTCGTTCTGCGTTTGCTGCTGATTAAGACTACATAAAAGCCTTGTGTGGATATCACCTGCTTACCTCAAAACTTTAAATTAAAAGTCTGTTTATACCGTTGTACATATACATATATATACACATATATGTTTAACAAATATGTGCCTATTTCACAAGGGTGGTCAAATGAGTGATCTCGAGGAAGAAAACTGTAAGAAAAGCTATGCTTCCCAGGAAACTTCTGCAGAAAAAAATGTGTCTCCTGCTGAGGACTGCTCAATAAGACACAAAAAATTGGTATGACTTTTCCAGTACTATTTTATTATTAAGATACTTACAATTGTCTTCAACTTCTTCAGTCATTACAAAAATAAAAACCTGGGGTCAAGAGGGAAATATCAGTAACAAAAACAGTGAAATGGATCAAGTTTGTAGTGCAGTGATTTAGAGGGCTAAGAGCAATTCTAAGTAAGTAGGGAAGTAGAAGAGTAGTTTTAGAGGAAGGACTATCATCACACCTTACTATTCTTTTGCAACTTAAAATTGCATTATTTATGATCATGAATGGTGATGATGCTGAAAATCTACCCCAGAGTACAAAGCAGACATGTCTGAATAAGGTACGTGAGATTGCCCTGTAGGTTTTCAGCAGGATGCAGCTGAAGATGCACAGCATCAAGCACCTTGTAAAAAAGTGCACTCAAGTACATGGATATTTCTGAATCACTGTGTCAGCAGATTGGGCTGAACCGTCATGGCTTTCCCCTGAGAAATAGTGAAAGTGCTCAACTGTTTGTGGAAAATCACTGCGGACTCTGTAAGGAACGACACCCTCCAGGGAAGCTAAGAGATGGCAAGGCAGCTCCATTTACATAACAGGAGAAAAAGATAAATTTGTATGTATTTTTGTGCCTTTAAGTAATGAATGACAAGTGTACGGTCAAAGTTCACAGTCATTGTCCAAAGGGAAATTGTTTGATGCTTATGTTTGCAGTAACTTTAGAAATATCTGTCAACATACATGGACTATGTGGAATGGTAAGACACAGAGATATTGTTTTAGCTTATTGTAAACATGAATTCCATAAAATTGGCAGAAAACTGCATCCCCCCATTTCTCAGAAAACTGTGCTCAGTTGAGCTTCTTTGTTTCTGTCTGTGTTGGGGTTTTTTTCCCAAGTATTTTTTCCTCATACTTCTCACTTGTGCTGATGTTTCCTTACTGTATTAGTTGCTCCTTCAGACATTTTTCTTGCCCTCAGATTGTTTGGACATAGGTAGTTTCTAGGCATCTGAGGGAACAGTAAAAATAAGAGTGAATCCATTTGAGATGCTTATAATCATAGTACTTGTTTTTACATTTTAGATGAAGATGAAGAACAAAACACATAATTCTGCCTCTCAAATGGCAACTTGCAAACTCCATGCTACTGTACCAGAGTCATGTGTTCAGAGTCATGATTGTTCTACCTCCAGTCAGGATGCACAGTCGGTAAAAGGAATACTTGATTAATAGATAGACAAGCAAACATTTTAAACAATCAGTATGATCTTATAAGTTATCAGGAACATTAATTTTAATGTAATTCAAAAGCCAGTGAGGACACTTGGCAGCTAATAAATATATTTTCCAATTGTACTAATTACAAACTTTCTGTTGTTTATTTATAGCAAAAACTCGAGAAACAATTAAAATGCTTAGCCTTTCAAAATCCAGGACCTCAGGTAGCTGACTTCAATCCTGAAACTAGACAGCAGAAAAAGAAAGCATGCATGTCACAGATGAAACAAAATTTTTTTTATGAGTCCAAGTAAGACCTCTAATTTATTACCTGATTTACTTTAAAAAATGGCTGGTAGGCTGTTCATTGAATCTAAATGAAATTAATAAAAGCATTGCATTTTGCAGAGTGATTTCTTGAAAGCTGTATTGGGAAAACAAGATTTTTCTGTGTGACTTAAAGGGAATTTTGATATAGTATGGCATGCATTCATTTTTTAGTACCAATGGCTGTTGCAATTTAGGATATAATGCTGCTATTTCATTTTGCTGTGAGTTTGTTAAAGACTAAATACTTGTTGTACAGATGTTTTCCACATGTGTTTGGTTTAGTGTCTGAATGCGTTGAAGCATTGTCTGAGAATAATTTTTGTTCTCTTTAACAGATTTACAAAGAAGTATGACAAACATGGCAGGCTGCTTTGTAATGGCATAGATTTATGTGATTGCCTGGAAATTGACTGCCTGGGTTGCTTCTATCCTTGCCCCAAATGCAACTCAAACAAATGTGGATCAGAATGCCGCTGCAATAGAAAATGGGTTTATGATACGATTGAGACTGAAGCTGGGGCTGTGATCAGTGAGCTACCGTTTTTTGTCCCTGACTGATTATGTTCTGTTAGTTTTTGTGCCTGAACATTGTTCTTCTTTCTTCATGTTTTATTAAAGCAAATCACCACCTGCCAGAGGTGCTTGTGCTTTTTCATTGCTGCCTACCTAGCAAACTTTACCATTCTCCATCAAGTAAAAGTGTGTATTTCATTCTTCCTCATCCTTGTGAGCTTTGCTGAGGCACCTAGTCAATCCTTTCTAAATCTTGACTTTCTAAAATTGAAGGTGTCTGAACTGTTATGGAAAGATACTTTCTTACCCTCTGAAGGTGAACTGCATTGTAATGAGGGGTTTTTGCCAATTTCTCTGCTTGTTCACTTACTCAGATGTGTGACACAGCTCTTTCTTCTGTGTAGGCTTGTCCAAGAGCCTTTTCATCCTGATGCATTCACTCCTCATAGAGGTGAGGCAGGAAGCATTTGAGATAGCACTGTTCTTTGAAACTAGGTCACTACTTCCCATGTTCGTCTGTATATTAAGCAAAGGAGAGTGGAAACAACTCTCTCTCAGCAATTCTTTCTTGCTGCCCAGGCTGAAAAACTGAAACCAACATGTACAGTCAGCATTATTTTTTTACAGCATGTGGCACATTAAATGTCCACTGGTCATCAATTATATGGCTAAACAGAGTGGATATTTTTCCTTCTCGACAGAAAAATCTCTTTAGTTCCAGAAGGTTCCTCTTCATGTAAGACATGACAGATTTCAAATACAATAACTTACACCCAGTCTTCTTATGAGGTAGGTATTCTCATTCATGATAGACATCCACACTCTTTTGAGGAGTGAAGGTTCCTCTAGATCTTGAAGGCAAGAAGGCTGCAGATGGTTGCAGGTGATTTCCAGGAGCATGCTGCTAGTGGGGGAATCATTCCTTGGGCCTAGTGCTTGTTTGTTTTTGAGGAGACCCTCACAACTTTGAATGTGGTACCACTTTTCTCCCTTACCACAGGCCATTCTCTGTGACAAAGACCTTCTGCTCCAAGACAAAGATACCTTCCAATACAAGAAATTTGGGAACAGATCCCAAGAATGTCTTAACACCAAAATCTCCTTCTGACTTGCTACCTTGGAAAGATTTTTTGTTTGTCTCAGCTAATGACACATTAAGCTTGTATCATGCAGGCAGAATGGGCAACAAGTGGGAGGAGCTGGAAGCCATTGCGCAGTGGGAAGGCTGTGACACAGTCACCATCCATTGAAACAGGCGGGACAACTGGAGTGCTGTGACAGATGGCTGTAAACTTTTCAGAAGGGATGACTGAGGAAGGAGAGGTGGGGATGTAGGTTAGGAAGAGTTTCGGCTGTCTCAAGCTCAATGATTGTGACAATAGGGTTGAGAGTTTCTGGGCAAGAATCAGAGGGAAGGACAACAAGGCAGATATCCTGGTAGGAATCCATTGTAGACCACCAACCAGGAGGAAGAGGCAGATGAAATATTCCATAAGCAGTCTCACAATTGCTTGCCCTTCTTCTCTAGGGGGACTTCGGCTTCCCAGATGTCTACTGTCAATACAATATAGCAGAGAGGGAAAACAGTCCAGAAAGTTCCTAGAGTATATGTAAGACCATTTTCTGACACAGAAGGTCAGCCGGGGGGAGGCACTGTCGGATCTGTTCTTTGTGAACAGAAAAGAACTAAAGATATGATGGTCTGAGGCAATATTGAGCACAGCGATCATGAAATGATAAGCGTTTTCAATTCTCAGAGAAAAAAGGAAAGGGGTCAGCATAACTGCCATCTTGGATTTAGGAAGGTCTGTCATGGGGCCTGGTTGTCAAAATCCCTTAGGAGGCAGTCCTGAATGGCAAAGGAGTCCAGGTTTTTCAAGGAGAAAATCTTCAAGGTGCAGGCTGTCCTCATGTGCCAAAAGACAAGCTGATGTGAAGAAGGACATCCTAGCTGAACAGAAAGCTTTGGCTGGAATTCTGGGTAAAAAAGAGTATATACCACCTTTGGAGGAAGGTGAGGGCAACTTAGGAGGACTAAAAAGATGTTGTGAGGTTATGCAGAAGAAGAAATAGAAGGGACAAAGCCCAGAAATTAATCTGGCTACTGCTGTAAAAGACAACATGAACGTTTTTATGAATACACCAAATGTTTTCATAAATACATAGAAAAGTGTTTGGACAATGTTCCCAAGCACATGGTACAGCTCTTCGGATGTCATGTGCAGGACTAAAAGTCCCTTCTGACTCAGCATATTTTGTGATTTGGTGATCACTAAAAGAAGGAGGGCTAAGGAGGATCTCCTTACCTCATGGATGTGGGGAGATGCATTATGACAAAGGATGAGGAAAAGGCAGAGATACTTAGTGCCATCTTTGCTTCTGTCTTTAATAGCAAGACAGGTTGTTCTTGGGGTACCCAGCTTCATGAACTGGAAGACAAGGATGGAGATCAGAATGAAGCCTGCATATTAAACGGGCCATGACCACCAACCTGTTACCCCACTTAGACACACACAAGTCTGTGGGGCTGGATGGGATTCACTGAAAGTTACTGAGGGAGCTGTCAGCAAAGCTCACCAAGTCACTCTCCATCATCTACTAGCATCTACTAGTCCAGGATAATAAATCAGGTCCCAGATGACAGAAGGTTGGCAAATATTATGCCAATCTACAGGAAAGGTTGGAAGGAAGATTCAGTGAACTATAGGCCTGTCAGTCTGGCCTCGGTGCCAGAGAGGGTCATGAAGCACATGCCTTCACTTGGCATGTGTGGGACAACCAGGGGATCAGGCACAGCCAGTTTGGGTTTAGGAAAGGCAGGTCCTGCTTGACTAACTTGATCTTCTTTTGTGACAGAATGACCTTGCCTAATAGATGAGACTGTGGATGTCTACCTGGACTTTGGTAAAGCCTTTGACACTGTTCCCCACAGCATTCTCCTGGAGAAACTGACTGCTCAGGGCTTGGACAGGGGCACTCTGGCCTGGGTTAAAAACTGGCTGAATGGCCAGGCCCAGAGAGTGAAGGTGAATGAGTTACATCCAGCTGGAGGCTGGTCAGCAGTGGTGTTCCCCATGGCTCAGTACGGGGCCAGGCCTGTTAAATAACTAGTTTGAGTGCTCCCTCAGTCAGTTCAGAGATGACACAAAGTTGGGTGGGAGTGGTGATTTGCTGGAGGATAGGAAGGCTCTGCAGAGGGATCTGCACAGGATGGATTGATGAGCCAAGGCCATCTGGGTGAGATTCAACAAGGTGAGGTGCTGGGTCCTTGGGCTGCAACAACCTCATGCAGGAGTTGGAGAAGAGTGGCTGGAGAGTTGCACGGGGGAAAAGGACCTGGAGGTGCTGGTCATCAGCGGCTGAACATGAGCCAGTGTGTGCACAGGTGGCCAAAAAGGCCATTGGCTGGTGGTGTAGCTACCAGTACCAGGGCAGAGATTGTTCCCCTGTACCAGGCAAAGGTGAGGCCACACCTCGAGTGCTGTGTCCAGTTTTGGCTTCCTCACTAAAAGACAGACACTGACTCTGGGGCATGTCCACACTCTGGAGTGCTTCCAGAGAAGGGCAATGGAGTTGTTGAACGATCTGGAGCACAAGTTCTATTAGGAAAAGCTGAAGAAGCTGGGGGTGTTTAGCCTGGAGAAAAGGAGGCTCAGGGGAGACCTTATCTCTCTCTACAACTACCTGAAAGGAGATTGTAGACAGGCGAGGGTTGGTCTCTTCTCCTGGGTAACAAGTAATTGGATGAGAGGAAATGGTCTCCATTTGCACTAGCGGCGTTTTAGATTGGATATTAGGAAAAACTTCTTCACTGAAAGAGTAGTCAGGCATTGGAACAGGCTGGCCAGAGAGAGAAGTGGTGGAATCACCATCCATGAAAGCACTCAAAAGGCATGTGGATGTGGCACTTGAAGACAGGGTTTAGTGGTTGGACTCAATGATCTTAAAGGTCTTTTCCAACCTAAACAATTATATGATTCTATAAAAACACCCACTACCAAAAAAAAAAATCATAGGAATGTTTTCTGTGGTGGTTAAAATGTTCTGTTTGGTAATTGAATCTGGTGATGTTCTCTCATATACTTCACTGGTCTCCAAGTATCCTTTGACTTCTCCCAGGAGTCCAAATAGCCCACATCATATCTTAGCTGTATTTCTTAAGAGAGGTGGAAATCCTGCTAATGAGTCAGGATTAGGGATCGTTTCTTGTTCCAGATGTGCCATAGACTCATTCTAGATTTGATGGAACAAGCAGCTCTTTAAGAAGATAAAGTTGATTTAAATTGATAGGAAGATGGCAGCCTTCCTTTGACATAACCTCAAGATCTGAAATGGACAGGCTTGAATTAGCATCTATTTCTTTCTACTTTAAGGCAAAAAACCTAACTAGTTTTTCACATGTATTCCTGTGGTAAGGCTACATGTTACATTTTGTGAGTAATGTGGTTAATACCAGATTGGTGGAAATCCCATTGTTGAATTAATTTGTGTTACTCTGTGGTTTTCAAAATGGACTGTGACTCAGACACAGTCATAGCTAACTGCAAAGTCTAAGAGAACTCCAGCAGAAACACACTTAGTGCAACCTTGGTAATAGAGCACAAAACCTGGAAAAAAAAGAAAGGTGAGAGCCAAGATAAAGAAATAATAGGGCAGAGGCAGTTCTGCTGTAGTTTGAAAATGACTCTACCATTACAATGATCCTGCTAACTTTTCCCCAAATTCCAAATGAGCAGTTTGGAGTGCAGAAGTATAATTCTATTAGGGCAGAGGTATATGGGGAAGAAGAAAACATGTTATGCACATTTTTATATGGATTGTGAAAGTTAGTGGTAGAATCAAGTATCAACACAGAGCCCATATCTGACTGTTTTCCTAGGCAATTACACAATACCACACAGTATGACATTATGGTTTTAAATCCCTTCAGAGAAATGGCAGAGAACATTTCGAAGTCTCTTGTGAGATTGGTTATGCTCCAGATGACAGTAGATCGCCTTACAAATCAGTCTAAACCTTATAAATCAGACTAAACAGAATATGATTTTCCCTATGGAATAAGTTTGCTCTAGAAAGCTGGTCAAAATAAGGGAAAACAGATCAATGAACTTTTCCTTAAGATCTGTGTGTCCTTCTTCTCTCTCTTCCCAATTCCTCCCCTCCTCCCCAGATTATGCAGTTTAAACAACTTGTGACTCTGTGAATTTACTTTTCCTGTCTTTTCATTGTCCATGTGGCTGCTTTGTTCATGGCTACCAGTGATACCATTGTGGCTTAAGGAAAGGGAAGAGTATAGATAGATACCTATTAAACTGGACCACTAAGATACCATCTCTCAATCTCTTGCCTAAAAATTGATTGAGTTGGTTTAATTTGAAATGATTGTGTCTTCCACTATATTTCCCTTGCTTGCAATCATTGTCTATCTGGAAGGAGATATTCACCCTCTGCTTTATTAGATCTTATTACTACAAAGAAGCCAATCTCAGGGAAATGGATAGTGTGCTCCCCTATGATTTTTGAATAAAGATGCTTCTTTATCTTCTAGCCCCCTATGTACTTGGGCATTGGAGTATTATTGGAGTTGTTTTAATTCCAAAGACTACACAGTGCATCTCCTGCCTTTTACAAACTTGAAAACTCAGAAAATAAAATAAAACCTATGCACAGCATCTTGTTTGCCTTCATTGCACTGAGTTAGACAACAAGCCAGAAATGCATCCACTAAAGACACTCTCTAGTTAACAATGTGTCTACTTCTCTACATCTGAAGTTGTCACAGCTCTGAGGAAAAAAACCACAATAGCTGTCCTTTCATACTGTATTGGATACTTACAACTGCTTCTGCAACAAAGGCCATTTAAAAGGAAGTATTAATAGAATTATAAGCATGTGGCTCAGAAGAGGAAAAGGCAAGAGCCATTAAATATTATGACTTTTAAGATGTGACGGTATGTGGGAGACCATGAACATCTGAGGCTTTATCAGGTGAGTTAAGAAGTGGGAATTTTGAATATGGCAGACCAAAGCTGTATTGGGCACAAGGCTGACTAGCTAGCCAGCTCTAGCAGGACCACCACTCTCTTGTCTAGCTCTATTTCTCTGCTACTAGAAGGGACACATGATGCTGATTTTTCCCTTGCTCAGTATTTGCAAATCCTTCATGCCAAGTTCCACAGTGAAAAATTGAGTAACTTAACACTTCTGAAACACAGACTAGGAGTACAACAGATCATAGCACTGTAAAACAACAGGGAGAAAATTGAGATGTTCTTTCCCAAAGTAAGCTCCCACATTTTTATATAAAAATTGTTATGTGATTCCTGTCCAGATGGGGACTTAACATTAGATAACTTAAGTAAACCACAAGGTATTCAGTTTACCTTCAGTGCTTTAAAAGCAATGAAGAACAGTCAGTCCTGGGAAAAGTCAGATCTGTGGTTCCAGAAAGTCTACATATTTCAGTTACAAGACCACTAAACTGTTCCTCCTGGCTTAAAATGAACTTCTGCATATGGCAAAGTGCGATTCAATCCCACTGCATCACTAAAGCATTAAAAAAAAAAAAAGAGAGAGAGAGAAAAAAGAAAAAATATACATTTTGGAATTCTTTTCCAGATAATTTTCATTATCCTTTTAAAGACCTCCTATAAGAGCATAATTGAATTTTGTCAATATCCATCCATACTATGGCATGTATAGTAGAATATAGATTTGACTCACTTTAGGGCAAAAACCAAAAGAGATGAACTAAAGAAATTTAGACGAATGCTTTCTGAATAAATATTCAAATATCCTTAAATATGTATTTGCACCAAATGCATTACAGTTGCTACAGATCTTTTAAGTTGGTGTGGCAGGATGGGGTGATGAGGAGAGAGCAGTGGATGTTGTCTACCTCAGCTTCAGCAAGGCTTTTGACGTTGTCTCCCACAGCATCCTTGCAGGTAAGCTCAGGCAGTGTGGGTTAAATGAATGGACAGTGAGATGGATCAAGAACTGGCTGAATGGCAGAGCTCAGAGGATCATGGTCAGCAGAGCAGAATCCAGGTGGAGGCCTGTAGTCAGTGGCATTCCCCAGGGATCAGTGCTGGGTCCAGTCTTACTCAGCTTGTTTGTCCATGACTGGGATGAAGGGATCGAATGGAACCGCAGCAAGTTTGCTGATGATAAAAAACTGGGGGGAGTGGCTGATCCACCTGAAGGCTGTGCTGACATTCATAGGACCTTGACAGGCTGGAGAGCTGGGCAGAGAGAAACCTAATTCAGAGAGGGTCAAGGAGGGCAAGTGTAGAGTGCTGCACCTGGGGAGGAATAACCCCAAGTACCAGCACAGGCTGGGGGCTGACCTGCTGGAGAGCACTAACTCTTTTTGTCTATGTGCACGTGCTATACCAAATGTGGGAGAAGTGCTGCTCTCCTAGATTTTTAACTGCTTAAATTGTTTAACTTACGTTGTAAGTTAAGTTAAATGCTGTTGAGTTGAAGTACTGTTTTAAATGCTATTAAGTTAAGTGCTGTTGGGCCTTTGGGCTGTATTCCCCTTTATCCTTCCCCTTTCTATCCTCAGTGTGCCTTGACCATCCAGTAAATAGTAGAGAGGGCCCATGAAGCTTTTATATTAAACCTGTTTTTACTGATACTTTAGCCAGCGATTCTTTAAACAATCTTAAAAACTCTCATTCATGACATGGGTGCAAATGCAAACCAGTAACAGATGAATGGATGTTCGAGAAGTCACAACTTTTTAGAATTCTTTTTTAGTAACAGAAAAGGTATTAGGATAAAAAATTGTATAATGTTGCACTTGACAGCACCTTGTCAGGTTAGCTTCATTATCTATTATTCCCAATCAGGTGCTCTCTTTCCTGTGTTTCTTCAGTGAGGGTCTGAACACAGAATCATACAGGGTAGAAGAAGCCTCCAGGGCCTTCAAGTCAAACCTCCTGTGTGAAGCAGGTCCAGCTGGAGCAGGTTGCCCAGTTCAGTTCTTAATGTTCATTCTCCTGATTATTCATTTTAAATATTCATTTGATGCAGCAGAGTGTGAAAGAAAACACTTTAAAATAGGTCCAGGTTGTAAAAACCTGAGAATTGTCAGCAAACCTGAGCAGCACATCCAATACCTCTGTCAACTGGACCTCCATGAAATAAGTAAGCAATTGTCTAGACTTCCAGCCACCCTTACTCATTTTGCCTGAACAAACATTATAAAACTCTGCTCTCGGGGGAGATTTCCTAGAACAAAAAGATATGTAGGGTTTTTTCAGTGTGGAGCAAAACACTTGTTTTTCTTTTCCAGCCAAGTAAATTTCTTGCAAGAACATTGTTTTGGTTTTTTTTTTTTTTTTCATGTTTTATAAGGGCACAGAAAACCAGATTAAATAGTTGAATATAATTGTATTTCATCCCAGGACAATAGCTTGAAAAATGTAATGGCCATTCATAGCAGTGACTGTGAGTCCAACTTCTGGTAAAAGTTTGTCTCAGTTTAAGACAATTTAAAAAGTGGACACTGTAATGAATTACCTCTCCCTATAGTTTTAACCAGTCCCTTTCCACCATAAGGAGAAATGAATATGAGTAGATGTAAATGAAAAAAGAACAGTTTACGAAACAGCAACAGGTAAAAAACAACAGTGAATTAGATACAAAATTCCTAAATCTCATCAGCCCTCCAGGAAAAAAGAGAAATTAAAATGGTGGAGTGACTGCCCCTCCAGGATGGTGGCCGCCCACAGCTGGCAATGAGGTCTGAAAGACAAAGGGAAGCAGGTGACAAAGCCCTCCTGGAAAGGTAGGAGCTTATAAAGGAGTGCTGGTGCCAGACGGAAATCACAGGCATTGCTGGGGTGTGACTGTGGCCCCCCAGCGTCAGGCTCTGGTTCCTTGGGTGTTGGTGTTGCTGTCTCTCTGTCTCCTGTCATCCACTGCACTCTGCTGGCATTGGTGCTACTATTCCTGAGCCATGGGTGTGTTGGGAGGGAGCAGGAGGGAAGAAACAGTCTCTCAGCACTGACATCTGGTGACCCGACCCTGACTGGCTCAAGCTTTGCACAGTGACAAGTGTTGCAAAATTCACTCTGAAACAGGTTCTGATTGTAAAATGCAGCTTTTTGGTTGCTACTGTTGTGAGCCCAGAAAATCCACCCTAAAACAACATCTGCCTTGAGTAAATGCCACAAGGTAAAAGCGAACTTGGCTTGGGCGCCCCAACATTTTAAAGGCATTGGCACCAGCCCCACGTGCCCCACAATTCTGTTTTTGGCTGTGGTGCTGCGCCTTAAAGTGTCAGTAATTATTTTTGGCACAGATAGGTATGGAATCCAATAGCATTTTGGGTTACCCAGGACAGAGTATAGCAAAATGTTTTTTAAGTCTCAGGCAGGAATTATCTACTTTCAAACTCCTGTTGGAATATGGCCACGTTTCTCATTTTTTTTTTTCTGCTAAAGTTGCTTCTTAAGGCCAAGTCTATGTAGTCAGGCATTATCTTTTCAGATGTTTGGGCTGCAATGCTGACCATATTGAAGTCGACCCTACTGACTAAATTCCCTTCAGTTAATACAGGCAATATTTCAGCATACATGTTAATAAAACATTTCTTCACAGTACTCTCAAAAATGTCCAACCTTTTCCCACCTGTCTCTTGAGCTTACCATAATTTATTACCATTTATTACCTTCATGACATACTTTATAAACTTTTGCAGCCACATTTTGAAAGAAGTCTTCAAAAGTGTTTTAATATTTTTAGTTGGCTTCCTAGTAAAACAAGGCTTATGCAGTTACGCTGCCTGTCCCTCTGCTCATCCCATTGTCTTTGATCCTGTTTTTCAGTTTCAGCCAAATCTGGTGGAAAATAGAGGTCTCACAGACACCACATCCATTCAAGTGGAGTAAAAATACACAATTCAATGCTTGAAAGTTAATGGTTCTGTTCATGTAGCTTGAGAAACTCGTACTTGGCCCGAAAGAAGGCACCGTGTGCTCTGTTTTATGCAGGGGAGTTCAATGGCGTGGGACGGGTGGGACTTTGGGAGCATTACCTGGGCACAGGTTATTTGGGGAAGACGGGAACGCTGCCAGTCACTGTAGATTCCACGGCCTCCAGAACAATTCGCTGTTGCTGTAAGGCTGCAGCTTGTTATGACACGTTCATGGCCTACATATAAGACTCAGGATAACAGGTGTTTCAGGGCTGACGGTACGCTCCCAGATGGGAACGAATGTCCCTGTGGCGCCTGAGGGGCTGAAGAGTCCCACACAGTGAGGGCTCAGGGATGTGACTCAAGGATAAGCACTCGTCCCCGCTGCCTGCTGGTGGGCACCAGGGCGGCTCGGGCCCGTCCCCGTCCCCGTCCCCGCCGGGGGTCAGCCGCGGCCCTGCAGCCGCCGCCGCTGCGGAGCCCCGCGGGGAGCGCCCTCAGGCCGCCCCGGGCCCCGCGCAGGGCGAGGCTCGGCACCTTCTGCCAGTCTGCCACCGACGGGGCGGCGGGACACAGCCTCAAGCTGCGCCCGGCGAGGTTAAGGTCCGACCTAAGGAGGAATTTCTTTACAGAAAGTGTGATTAACGATTAGAATGGACTACCCGGGGAGGTGGTAGAGTCACCGTCCCTGAGGGTGTTTAAGGAAAGACTGGACGCGACACTCCAGTGCCGTAGTCTAGCTGACATGGTGGTGCCCGGAACCACCGGGATCCGGGATGGAACACGACGATCCCGGATGTCTTTCTCAGCCAAGCTCATTCCGTGATTCTGTGGGTTCGCCCTGTTCCCGCTGGGAGCAGCGCGGCAGCGCTTGGCCCCGCCAGGCCGCCGTCGGGGGCGGGCTCACGCCGCAGCCATGGCGGCGCCCGTCGTGCCGGAGAGCGACAGGTACCGGCGCTGCGGCGGAGCCGCTCCCGCCGGGCCGCGCTGCCCCGGCGGGCCCGTGCGGGGCGGGGCGGGGCGGAGCGGAGCAGGTCCCGCCACGGTGCCGGGGCGCAGCGGGGCCAGGGCCGCTCTGACCCCGTTGCTTCCTTCCTCCCAGCATCCGCAGGGCCGTGTCGCTGCTCAACGCCGTGGACCCGGGCCGGTTTCCGCGGCTGCTGTCNGGCCCATAAATTCTGCATTCTTTGTGTTCACTATCAGTGGTACATCCTTATGCCCAAGTTTTGTTAACCTTCCCCTAGGTCTGAGGTCACTGACACATGTCGAGCCCTAAACCCTAACGAGGCAATTCTTCCAACAAGTATTTTGTTTTTCTAAAACCTGCACATCACTTAAAGCTTGTTAGCTGCTCTGTGTTTCATGCATTAAATCACCTTTCTTCTTGATTNGGGCAGCGCGGCTGCGGAGCCTGAACACCACCCACCCCCCATTCTTAAGATTTTACATCTTAATTTCGTTCTTCACTGGTTCTTCAGAACTGTATCGGGGGGATGAAAGGAAAGCCGGTAACGAATGGCGTGAGAAGGTGAATGGCATGAGAACGAGTGATGCTTGTTGTAGGCCTTTGCCTCCAGGTGCTGGTGCCTCCGGGAGCTCTGTCGGAGGACAACGCGAGTTGCTTGGCCTTTTGCACAAACTCCTCCTCTTTGCACAAACTTCCCTCACGAATGTTGTCCACAAAAATCGGATTTGATATCCGGTTTGCAAAAAGCCGGTGATTACACACCCCAGCGAGACATTGATTATTTGTTTCAGAATTGTGCAGGCCTGATTTTCAGTGGCATTCCCCAAGGCAAGGATGCATGCCCCATGCTTCAAAACTTTTTACCATTTATGCATTTCAGCAAACAAAGGCTTTAGTGTTCATTGGCAACAAGTTTCATAGTTCTTACTGGTTAATATTCTGTCTTCTGCTGGTTGATGATTCCCTCGCTTCCCATGCTAATTAGTCTGCCTGCTCAGTCTTTCTCTTGAGTCACTGGGCTTCTTGGGTTTGTGGTCTGTGAGCTGGTGGTCGCAGATTCTCCTGCAGGAATTACCTTTCACCCAGTCAGAGACGATTTCTGCACAGTTATTGAGTTGGCTTTATCAGTTTCTCCCTTATCTTGGGAGTTCTACCAGATGTCATTGAGGCCCATAAATTCTGCATTCTTTGTGTTCACTATCAGTGGTACATCCTTATGCCCAAGTTTTGTTAACCTTCCCCTAGGTCTGAGGTCACTGACACATGTCGAGCCCTAAACCCTAACGAGGCAATTCTTCCAACAAGTATTTTGTTTTTCTAAAACCTGCACATCACTTAAAGCTTGTTAGCTGCTCTGTGTTTCATGCATTAAATCACCTTTCTTCTTGATTAGGCTTGAAAGTATACAAAGACCAAACATCAAAGAACATCCTTTCTTAAGAAAATGTTACATGTTCCGCCTTTTACAACACAAAGGAAACACTAAATGGGTGTTTTATTTATTTTTCTGCATTTGTGCCTGTCCATCAACTAAAGACACCTGTGGAACAGAGGATAAAAATTAAATCCAGAGCTTTTAGTGAATATTTCTGTCATCTTTGCAGAAGAAGTTTTTGATTGCAGAATAAAATGAAATAAATAAAAAAAGAGAAAGTGAAGCAGTAGTCAGTTTCATTTCACAGTGCTCAAATGTCAAATGCAGGCTAACTCTAAACTTTGTACTTAATATTGCAGGGGAAACTGTAAAATTAATCTTACACCAGAAATTATTTTGTTAGTTTCATTGTCTTATAGTGTCAGATTTTGAAAAAATATAAAAAGTTTAGAAAAAATATAAAAAGAAACAGAATTTGTTTTCTATACATGTATACATATAGACTAAATGGTAAAATATTACAGGAGCAGCATGGAAAAAATGCAAATATTTTAAAGATTATAAGTATGAGAGTGTAAGGATTCATTTGATTCAACTGCTGTTTTTTTTTTTTTTCTATTAACATCACTAGCTTGGATGCCGCTGTTATTGTAGAGAGTTTTCTCTGTTTTGTGTGGATATTAACTGTTTGGTAACTGGCATATATCACCAACTTGTTGTTTGTTTGGTTTGTTCTTTTTTACTACTCCATAGCATTTTAGTAGCTCTTCACTGTTTTAATTGGCATTTACATGAGCTGAAGTGGTAATTGTAATTCAGCCCACTCAATCTCATGAATAGTTTTACTTTCTAAAGTACCTAACTAAGTAACTAGTTAAATTGCTGGAAGCTTGGAATGAACTTCATTGCCTTAACAAAGCAGGCACTGGGAGCTCTGCGTTTCCTTTTAACAACTAATGAATCAAATAATGTTTCCATTTTGATACTTTTGTTATAAACATTGTGATCATTGAAAGTTTTGTGTAATTGCCTCAATTTTTTATTTGGACAGCTAAATTGTTTTGCTTGTCTAGCTTTGCAGTTTTGGATTACTAAGTGCTCTAAATGTGGTGTTTGTTAGTAATTGGGTTTTAAAAGAAGACAATATCTGCGTTTTAAATTACTATTTAATTTGCTGTAGTATAATAACTACAACTGCTGTATTTTAAAAGTACAGCACATTCTCAATTGTCTTCAGTAACCCAGTAGGCTATAGATTCAAATTTGACTTTCAAAATAAATGTACATTAAGCCTTTATTTCCTTTGCAACAGCATGGGTGATTTTTAGAAGGGTATCCAGAATGGAAGATGCATACATAACTAACTTAACTACAGTTTTACCTTCTGTTTTCTGGGGCATGAGTCAAGTAATGCACTTTGTATTCGCCTTACTTTTATTTACAAAAGGTGGTTGGAGATATCTGATAATTGAAAGAAGAATATTTCTGTAGTGTCTATGAGGTACAAAGAGAAATCCTTTTCTTCTGATATATGTCAGGTAATCCTGTGGTACTCTGTCGGCTTTTAATTTTGATTTTGAGTGAGTGGAATTGCATTTGCTTTGTAATGTCTATTTAGAAACAACTAGATAGCCACTGTGTTTATAAAGATGAGGAGAAAGTTTTTATTTTTATAAGTATGTTCTTGGTCCTTAAATGAAATGTCAGGACTAACCATTTTTGTGCTTCAGGCTGAAAGTACCTTCAGTGAAGAGGAGGAAGAAAAACTTCAGATAGCTTTTTCATTGGAGAAACAGGATCTTCATCTGGTTCTTGAAACTATGTCATTCATTTTGGAACAGGTATTTTGTTTGCACCATTAGGCATTGATAAATGTATTTTTTATCCAGCTATGGATTTCAAAAATATATTTCAGATATTTCAGTGAAGTTAAAAAGGAATTACTGAAAATATGTTTGTAGTATATTTTATATGTTTTGGGGTTATGATTTAACTGCTTTTTGTTTTATGCCTTTCTAATTTAGATGGGACTAGTTTCCTTTGTGCAGAGGTTTTTCAGCTAATGTAAATATTAATAGTAGAAGTGAGGTCTGCATGACTCCAAGGGAACTGTTGATAATTATGAGATACAGTATTTTCTCTTGCTTATTGTATCAAGCCAGCCATGCATTTTTAAAGTTCTTGAGAGGAAAATCCTAGGTAACATTACTGAGCACAGCTTAACTTACTTCAGGAGTCAGTTATGGGAAATTTTCATGCACAGAAGCAGTCTGTAGTGAGGTGAACAGGCACAACTAATGTACCTCAAGTATTTGGGGGAGTGGATGACTGCATGGTGTAGCATGGTGCAGTCACCTTGTAAACAGAGAAGATTTTCTGATTCTGTGGTCTACCTCTACTAAAGCTGGGAAGCTGTTGTAAACATGGTGACTGTTTTAAAAATTTTTTAGCCCATGATGTTATCCAGCCATTTCATGCAAATATAGAAAGTGGAGTTTTGTGCAGAGGGCATGCATAGTGATAGTCTTTTGGTGAATTTAAATCTGGTCCTTTCTTACACATGTCAATTTACGATCAGTTTACTTAACACATTCCACTGCCTTAGAAATAAAACAAACAGTCCTCCTCATGGCTCCCATCCACCAAAGAATGAAAATGAAACCTGAGGTCACCTCCAGACTGGAATTTAAAATTCTCTTCTCAGCAAAACAGCAGAATTACCTGTTTACTGGCTTGTCCTGATTTCCTCAGATTGCTTAATTTATAAATATTGAAGATGCAAAAAAGCAGTTAATTCTTTTCATGCTTCTTTTGCATTTTAAAACAATGAAAAGAGGGAAGAATATTAATATCTGCCAAAAAAAAGAGTCCCAGATGGACTACATGTTGTATGAGAACTCCTTGTTTTCCTGCTGATAGCTGTGCTTCTTGGAGCAGCTGCTTCTTCTGTCACATAATAACTCTTTTAACAGCACTTTGGTCTGTGGAGGCATTATAGATAAAAAGACTGCCATAAAGTCTTTACCACATATGTTATTTCTTTTTTTAACCTGACCTGGTGGTGACACAGTCCTGTTTTGAAAGTGAAGAACCATATAGAGTGTCTTCCACAAAAAAATTGATCCTGATAGGGAGGTAATGTCTAACTCATTCAGTTTAGGCAAACTGTTCTTGTTTTTTCAGAATATTACCTCGTTGTTTAGTTTTGATTGAATAGTGTGAATTTAGAAAAGCTATCCTTTCTTGATGGTCACAATTGGCTTCAGAGCTCATTTGTTTTTCATTGATAGCTGCTTTGCCATTCTGTACAGTGGAAACCTGTATATGTATACTCAGATCAGGCTTATGTCTACTTTTTTTTTTTTTTGTAGTGTGTCTATCTTGAGAAAAGTAATTTGTAACACTTCATTTTGGGATAGTTACAGTTTTTCATCTACCAAGTGAGAGCCTTACTATGAAAAGGATGCAGATAGTTCCCCTAGCGAGTTGCTAGTAAAAATCTTGTGTGAGCACAGTGACCATTTGTGCTGGAACCTATCTACTATGACTTGTAGAAGAGCACTTAGCAACAGCAGCTATTTTTACTTTAACAGGCAGTCTATCACAATTTGAAGCCTGCTTCATTGCAACAGCAGCTACAAAGCATTCACCTGGATCAAGACAAAGCCGAAGCTTTTGCTAGTGCATGGGCGGCTGCAGGTCAAGATACCATTGAAAAATTCAGGCAGAGGGTTTTGACCCCTCAGAAGGTAATGTGTGTGGTTTTTCTTCTGAAAGAGAATGAAGTTGTATTAGTTCAGTTTAAAGCAAGGAGTTTAAACTAAGGTGCAAAGTTTGTGACAAGCCAGGTCACTTAGAGGTACTAGATAAATTTGATCGAGACAGTTGAGTTCTGTTGTCTTAAAGAGATGTTACATGTTAGCTGAGCTGCTGTAGCTGCTGGAACCCGGCTATATATGCACTATAAGTATTCAGCAACCTGCATACTGTTTGTGAGCAGGCTTTACAACATGGCCAGGGGACAATGTGTTCATGAGCATTTGTGGTGATTGAGCTCATCAGGTTGGTCATGCTCTGCACTTGTATCTGAGCTCCTCCCATCTTTAATTTTGTAAGCTGGTTGCATAGTAAATTTTGCAAGATACTTACTATAATTTTGTGGTGTTTTTCTATGGTGGCATATGATCTTGCTTCCTAGGTGCCTATTGCTACTTAGAACTTGCTATATGCTTTGGAAGTCTCATTGTATCTTTAGACATAGATGTCTGTATCTACGACAAGGTGTAATAACATCATTTTGTTGATTCATAATAACCCTTCAGATGCATAAGGAATTGTATATAGAACACACCAGTGTCAGCCAGGATCAATTTTTTAGAAAGAATTGTGAAACATGACTCAATTATTCTTACTTTATTTTTATTTACTTTATTGCTTTATATCTTTTTGGGATAAGATTCAGTTTGTTAATTAATGATTTGATGAGTAAGGTAAACACAGAAAATAAATTGTATATATTAAATACACATGATGCACAGAGAGAACTATAACAATGTAATTTGTACCAGCTTGCTTGCCCCTAAATGAATCTAAAATTTCACTTAGGTGTAAAATTCGCATTTTGAGAAGATGAGGTATATCTAATGAAATGGAACAGACTAAAGATACTCTGAATTGCATCACAACTGATTTTTTTCAAAGTGTTTAAACTTGATTCTTTGTAAAACTGGGTAATTTTAGACACAAAACTTACAGGATTCTGATATGCAAAATTATAGTAACTCGTTAATCTAACAGAGCAACTGACTGATAGTATAAGTATGCAAAAAAAAAAAAATCAGCAAGATATTTTGTCTTTCTGGTTTTTTTTGAAATAGTGTTACCAATGCCAAGTGTGCAAGTCCCAGAGGTTAAAAGGTCAGTGTTACAGTAAGTATAGAGGCAGGTATGACTATCCATTGAAGGAGGTAAGTAGTTTGAAAACCAGGTGAAATAATGAAAGCTTATAAGCTAAACTTTTCAACATACAGAGTATATGTGCAGAATGGAAGGCAGTTCTGAAGATAGCCTACAAAGCAGATGTCTTTAAAAATTTTCTTCAGGCAGACTATGTATTAATACATATTTTACTGCTGGCTTCTCAGCCTATGAGAAACTAGTAAAAGCACCTTTCATCCTCTTTCATTTCCAGCTTGTACCACACATACCCGTGGTCCTTCTGTGACCTGGTTTGGGAATGACCTTGCTTTGTTACTTGTCTCGAGTTTTGTGAGCCGTGTAACATACAATGTTTCTGGTGTATGTTACGGTTTTGGAGGTTCTTTCTAACTTCAGCACCATCTGCTAAGGCAATGGTGTTTTCCTATTATATTGCATTCTAGATAAAGAAGTTTTAAACTGTCTCTTTAATTGAACTTGCAGGTAAGCAACTGCAAAGTGAAAGCAGGTTTAAATACAGGTGTGTGCCACTACATATGCTTAAACCATCATTTTTCCTCCTGCCTTTTTGCCCAGATAACAAGTTGAATATCAGTTTAAGTGTAATTTGAGTTGGAACTTGAATTTGCTTTCTCAGTTTGTTTTGAAAGTCTCTGAAGTATTACTCCTGTAGACTTGAAGTTTATGAGAGTTTTCCTTAAATACTAAGTTCACAATACTAATTGCCGAATAAAGAATTTATTCTGCTAGCAAGAAGTAAAATATTTTAAAAATTGCATTGTAATGGAAGAACAACTTGCCATGTCCTTATAATCTTCTGTATCTCTTTATAATATCTTACAAGTACAGTAGGTGACTGCAATGTTTCCTTCAATATTGTGTGTAATTGGATATCTGCATGTATTTTCTATATTACCTTTCTGTACCTTGAAAAATAGTGGGCAAAATATTCTCTTACTTGTTGTACATTGCTGTGCTAGCCAATTTTATGTAATGTTCATAATCATCTCTTCAATTGAAGTTAAAAAAGTTATAATCCTGAAAAGTACTTAGAGAAGGGTGATTGCTTTTTAGATTACATATACAATTTAGGCATTTATATTGATTTAAAGATTATATTAACTTACTTCTTTGTAAAAAGAGATGTGTAGTCAATTATTAGTACCCTCTTCCCTATGAAAATATGGGTGTAACATATTAAATAATTGATCCTATAAATATGTTCTCTATATCAGTATTTATTTACGCGGCCATATATGAATTCCCAATTTACACTGTTCACTTCTCTTCCAGAAGCAGTATTCTGTACAGAAAAAGAATGACGTTTATATTATCACAAGTTCCAGCAACATAATCACAGAATAGTTGCAGCTGGGAGGAACCTCTGGAGTGTATCTGATCCACCCCCTCTGCTCAAGCAGGGACATCTAAACCCAGTTGCTGAGGTCCATGTCTAGACAGCACCTGAACTCTGTGAGGATGCAGATTCCACAACCTTCCTGGGCACCCTTTGTCAGTTCTTGGCCACCCTTGAAGTGCCTAAATGTTTTCCTGTGTTCAGAGAGAGCCTCCCATGTTTTAGTTTGTGCCTGTTGCCACTTGTCTTGTTACTGGGCCTCACTGTAAAGAGCCTGGCTCAGTCTTTATAGCTTTCCTTCACATAAGGAGTTAAAAAGCTCTCCTGTGGCTTCTTCTCATATGTGCGGTGCTCCTATTCCTTCATCATCTTGGTGGCCTTCGCTGTACCCTTTACAGTACCTACATGACTCTTATACTGTGGAGCCCAGCACTCATTATGCTAGTCCAGGTGAGGCCTCACCATTGTTGAGTACAGGAGAAGGATCATTTTCCTCAGCCCGTGGGCAATACTCCTCCTAGAGCAGCCCAGGATGGCTCACGATTGACTTGGTGTCCATGAGGAGCCTTAGGTTCTTTTTCACAAGGCTTTTTTCTAGCCAGACAGCATCCAGCTTGTACTGGTGCTTGTCCTCTCCAGTGCAGGACATTTGACTTCCTCTTGTTGAACTTCATGAGGTTCCTGTCAGACTATTTCTCCAGCCTGTCCAAGGCCCTCTGGATGGCAGCACAGCCCTTTGGTGTACCAACCACTCCTCTCAGCTCTTCTCTGGAGCATTGCATGAGGGGCTGGCTGAGGGGCCCCCAGCATGAGACAGACTCAGATCTGTTGAAATGGGTCCACAGGAGGGCCACTGAAGTGATTCAAGGGCAGGAATACCTTTGCTGTGAAAACAGACTGAGAGAGCAGGGGCTGTTCAGCCTGCAGAAGAGAAGGCTCCAGAGAAACATTTCTGTAGCCATTCAGTACTTAAAGGGGGCTTACAGGAAAGACGGAGAGAGACATTTTGCCAGGGCATGTAGTGGCAGGACAAGGGGCAATTGTTTTAAATGGCAGGATTATGGGTTTAGACTGGATTTAAGGAAGAAATTCTTGATGAGGGTGGTGAGACACTGGAGCAGGTTGCCCAGAGGGGTTGTGGATGCCCTGTCATTGGAAGTATTCAGAAGATTGGATGGGGCATTGACCAACATGATCTAGTGATCAACATGTTCCTAGCCCATGGTGAGGAAGCTGGACTAGGTGGTTTTCAGAGGTCCCTTCCAATCCAAACCATTCTATGAGTCCATGAATGCTAGTTGTTGGTTGGTTTTTCTTTTCTCTTTCATGTTCTTTTAAAAATACACACAGGCTTTTTGGTTATCATTGCATATTTGTTAGGGACTGTTGCTGACCTGTTGAGGCGGTGTGCAGCATACATATGAATTCAGAATTTAGTTCATATGTGAGTCTTTCATACTTTTGCTTACCATGTGCTTCCTGCACATTAGTAACTCTTTTAAAGTTTTAAAGAAAATTTAATTTTCTTTAAAGCAGCTTTAGTGGGTGTGTAAAGGGATTGCTTTTGTGGATCCAAGTGCAGAATCAGAGTCATGATTAACATTACTGGGGTCTCGATAGTTCTGTTCCAACACATACACAGTGTCCCTGCACACGTTCACAAGACAGAGTTTATGAAATAATTAAGAAAGATCTATTTGGAATTTTATATTGTGTTATACGAAAATCTGTGTGGCAAAATAATTTTATGTATTTCCTGACACATGGTTCTTAGAGGTTGTCTGTTTCAGAAGTATTGAAATGCTGACAGTACAATATTTTCTGTCGTGTACACAAGAAGGATTGGGCAGTAATCCATTTTTGTTTCAAAACAATAAAAAATGGCAGGTTTTTTTAATTAGGGGTATGGTTTACACATTAAGAAAACATTGGAACCTGTGGGATTGATTAGCTTATGGTCAAAACTAGTGGGTAACTGAGTGTCCAAGTTTGTTATTTCATAATAAAGCTAAAAAATCTGACTTTACCATTTTTGAGAGTAGGCCAGTGCATCTTTTGTCTTGCAGAAGTGTTCAGGTTTGGACTCAAGACCACTAGTTATTATGAGAAATAATTTCTTACAGGTAATTTTTCTGTATTGATGTGCTGTTTCTCTTAAATCAGGTTCTTTTCTTGCCTGCAAACTACAAGTTGTTAAAAAGTAGCATTCTGACTTCTGGGTCTGTCAGTTCTGTGCAAGAGGTGTAGGTGGTAATGTGCTGGTTGATACTGTCATTAGGATGGCAAGTCAAATTGTGTTTGTTAGAGCAGCAGAACAAGTATTTCCTAGAATACTGATTAAATGAAGTTTTCTGTGGCATATTGAACACTATTTCTAATTGTTTGAGAAAAACTATTCTTTTTTGAACATAGGTTTTTGAAATTTTTTTTTACAGACTGCTTAGTAGATAGGGATGTTAGTGACTTGATAAATGAATAAAAACTGTGGAGTTAAAATAAAGCTATACTGTTTAATACTATTTCTCACTTCCATTTCTTCATTTTTCTTTGCTGAATTATTGGCAGCTGTCAGCTGCACAGAGTTATTAATTATGTATATTCTGCTGTTGCGTTAATTGGTTCTTTGGTCTTCACTCATATGGCAGTGCCTTTATGATATTATTTCTGCTGATGATAATACAATCCCAGTCAATTAAAATGATGGCATTTGTATAATTTTTTTCCTTTGAATGCATTCTTAATCTGAGCTTTAGAATGATAGGCCAATGATAATAGTTTGATATCAATCTGATCCAGTTTTTAAGTCTTTTCTTGGTAATGTATAAGTTTAGAAATGAGGGCACACTGATCAGATTAAAATGTATTTTTTCCTCCCTGCAAAGAAGAGCTAGATTTTTGATAGTGTTCACTCTGAATTCTCATGGCAGTTTTACATCAGTTTTTTTGCTTTTCTCCACTTCTCCTCCCCCTAATATTATGTTCTCTATATGTGTTTTGGTATTCTGCGCAAATCTTTGTTTTAAAGGCAGACCAGGCTAAGTGCTTCATAGCTTTCTAGTTTTAGAAAACTATTCAGGGTATCCTTAAAATACATATAATGAAAAAGATAAAAATTCTGTGTTGCCAAGCAAGAGGAGTTTTTTATAGCTTTCAGACAGCATTGCTTAATATAATGATGCGTGGGAATGCAGCTAGTGAAGTTATGTACCTAAAATTCTTGACAGAGCTGTCAGTTCTGTATCTTGAGTACCTATTTGAAGCCATATGGGAAAAACTCTGAAAGTGATTTTCTCAGAAACTGGCCTTCTTGCTAATGGGTGTATATGTAATGTTAATATGCTAAGTTCCCTCTGCTAAATGCTGGCACAACTACAGGAATATCTGAAACACATGCATCCTGTGGTTATGCCAAAAAAAAAAGAGAATTGGTATGCTCTGTGTGTGTATGTCATGGTAGAAATTTCTTTTCTGATACCAGAAGAATGCAAAATAGGGAGGAATACAGCTCAAACTATAAGAAAGAATTTTACACTTTCTTGTGTAAAATTCTGATCAGCTAATCGTTTTTACAGTGACAAGCTGAGGTCACAAAAACAGTGTTGTACCTACAGGCATTGTGACAGTGAATTGTGAACCAGCTTGTGTTATGTGGTGCCAGTACACTCACAGAGAGACTGCAAATGATGAAATACAAAGTAAAAACACAATTTTATACCTAATGAGATTATTATAATCACCCACTAAGGCAAAACTGAGTCTTAATCTTTCACTCAGCTTTGTTAGTAGGAATTTTAATTGTTTACAGTTTTTAGGTACTACTTCTTACAGATGTTTTAATGAGTTGCTTCCTATCCTTGCCCTCTTCTGTCTTCTACCAAGAAAGTATAAGTTATGAAGGTTGGAAGAAGGTACCTTTTGAGAATGTTTAGAAAGATCTATTAGCTTTGTTCTGTTCCTACATGCAATATGGCATTTTAAAAGGTTATAAAAATGAGTACTGTCCTTGTCTTGTGTAACTCCTGTGTAACAAACCATAATTTTTCCTCAATATGTAAAAGAGCTTTTGGAACAGGAGTCTGGTTGTGATTTCCAGGCTTGAAATGACAGATAACTTCTGTGGGTTTTTTTTACTGTTGATAAAAATGTTTGCCTTATCTCTAATTAAAAACTGTCCAACTTAACCTTTACTCTGTTGGATCTTGCTATATTTTCTGCTAGATAAAAATATTAGTCAGCCATGACTTAATAAAAGCGGTCATAGACTGGTGCGCATTTTTACTGGAACTCTGTACCCACAAATTTGCCATAGATGGAGCACAGCAGCACATTTACCTTTTGCACAAAGTGAACCCCTAAATGCTACAGTTTCTGAAACTGGAATGCTGTTTCTAATGTTTGTCATAGAGTCTCTTTCTGCTTGCTTTCAAACTAGCTGTTTATCAGTAAAAATCAGTTAAAGATGAAAACTTCCAGTAACTTCAATTAGGTGAAAGTCTTTTGAAGTTGTTGCAGCTTAGCACTAGTCTTACTCTACCAATGTCATGTAATGTTATTTCTTTTCTATCTTTCCTTTTGAAGCATAGTGGTTCTTTTTGGAGTGTGTCTTTTTCCTGATTTCCAAGGTTAAAGAGGTGAGGGGGTTTGATTTGAATATGAAACAAAGAAGTCTGAAAATACCACTTATCCTGGTATACATGCTAAATAAAGTTTGCTGAAGAGAAAAATGATTTTATGCTTGAAGAGCAAAATGGAAAATCAGATGAAATTAACCTCTAGCTAGTCTTGGATGAAGAATCTAGTTAAATATTCACCAATAAGGTGGATTCAGGTGCATAATTTGTGCATATTTTCCTTTTAGAGTTAATATTGTAAATATTTTCCTTTTAGAGTTAAATCCTAATCTGTTCTGTTTTTAATATGCTCTTAAATTCTTCTCTGAGTGAAGAAATGTGAGGTACTGGCTCTTTGTTTTGTCTCTGTTGCTTTTTTAGCATTACTTACAAGCTTAAACTAACAGTTTACAGAGTTTAAAAACTTACTGCTCTTCATTTTAATTTTTTTTTTGCTGCCTTCTTAAGTTACTGATGTTATTTGGGGAAGTTATGCTGAGGGGTCCAAGAGCTGCACAGCAAACATGATGTGTTTGTTCATATTAATGAAGATTCTGCACATTCAGTGCTTCTATCTCACTTGCTTGGTTTAATCACTTGACAGAGTCTTTGACCTAACCTATTTCAGTCTCTTGGTCATAACAGTGCCTTCTTTTGAGGCTAAGATACTTTTCTTCCCCATCTGGGAATTGTGTTCCATTTGATCAATATTTTACATGGTTCTGTAAATTCACTGTCTGTCTGCCTAGCCCAATTCAACTCTTTCCTTGCCTTTATACTACAGCTACCTTTATTTCTAGTTATTCTTGTCTACTCGTGAAAATTATAGTTCCTCCTTTCTTTTTCTGTTTGCCTGTTTGATGATGGTCTCACAGTATCTACAAGATAAAGGCAGAATCTGGTTTGACATTGCATTCTAGTATTATGTCTAGGTAGATAGGCTGCATCCAGTGATTCTCACTTTCTTTTGCCTTCATGACTGAGAAACATTGCAAAAATGTCATTAAAGTTTCAAAGTCCAGTCTTAAAAATTTAGTATGAGTCACTGCAGTTGACTATGCCACTTCTGCTTAACTTGGCTGTGCATATGTGTTATGACTGACTGTCACTACAGACTTGTAGTTCATAAAAATTTTCAACCTATTGTACTGAATCTGTTGTGTGGGTGAGTGGTTGTACCTGCAGTTTTGTTGATAGTTACATACCATTTTTATGGGGACTGCTCTACGTCTTGTGTTTAATTTGAAGATTTGCATATTACTGTCAGCTGAAGATGCTAGTCACTCATTTTGTAATTCATATATACAGGTAAAATATGAATGTTACAAATTTTAAGCCTGCCATAAAAGAGTATTTATCACTGAAACTACAAAATACCTCAGTAACCTCTTTATGAAACGAGGGTACTGAATTGCATTGAATATGTTTGTCCAGTAGAGGGACAGTTTTTTAACTTCTGTATACTTAATTTTCTATTTTCTGTTAAAAAATAGAGATGTTTTTCTATTGCTGTTAAAAATGTGGTAAAGGACTGCAGTCAGAAATTTCATGCAATCATATGAAAATCCAGCTGTTTCACTGCAGGATTGCTCATCTATGGAGCAATTGTTACAGCAAGACCTGCTGAAAAGAAGCTGCAGGATCCAGAACTTCCTTCAAAGATATTCATGCCACCTGAGTTCAACTGAAGTCAGTAGCAACAATGGAGCATAGAAATCAGTGTGTTTGTGCAATCATCTCCCAGGCTCACAATGCTCAAGTTTCCCATCAGGAGAAAATTGGTGTTTGATGTGGGGCTTATCTTAAAGGAAACACTCTCTTCCTGATTACAGATTATTTCTGTGATGAAGACCCTACCTGTGGTGATTGGCAAATTTTGCCTGTCAGTCATTGCCTTCTCTTAAAAATGTGCCCCTGTTTTTTCTGTTTTAATATTAATTTGCTATATTGAGTACACTTTTGGCTACATCCTGCTGCTGCCTCCTCTGCACTAATACTCTTTTCTTCAGATGGAGACAGTTTTTGAAGGAGTTAATAGTCAGGCATGTTTTGTCACCCTTAAATAATTCCTAAATAATTTTCCTCACCACAGCACGTAAACTTGATATTTTCATGTCTAATTTTGATTTTTGATTTTGGAGTGCTGAGTTTGCTGATGAAAAGTGGAATTGGCACCTCTGGCTGTAAATTTTAGAGAGAAGAATTAATGGTTTCCTCCAGTTTTATGCTGGTGTGATTACACAGGTGTGAAGTTATAGTAATGCATTGTAGACCAATGGGTTTTTTTAATATATAATACGCACTTAGTCCTCTCCCATCATAGAAAACTGATAGTTAATATATTAGAACTATACATACACGTTGCAATACTTTTTAAAAGTGAAAACTAATAATGTATTTAACTCTTACTTAGTGTATTTTGTCTGACTGATTATTGAAAGATGAAGGGAAGAGATCCCCAAACTTTAAATGTGAATATTTTGATTCTTGTTTTCTACAATGAATTGAGGAATATTTTGTCTTCAGTGCAGGAACTAAGTATGGAACTAAGTTACTTCTTGAAGAATTAAACTGAGTGAAAGGATGGTCATACTCATTTTCCTCTAGGTTATTTGCTTAGAACAACTGAAAAAATATAAGTGAAAGAACTGCATTACAAATTTTTTTACATTGTGGAGTTTTTATTTCCTCAAAATATTTTGTTGAGTGGAAAACATTTAAAAATGTTTTGTTGTCAGTGTGATATATGCTACTGTAATAATATGAGAAAAAGATTTCCTGAAGATGTCTTTCATATCCCATTATCTCTTCACTGTTCATAACAGTTTTAGTTAGGAAAGTATGGATGGCTTAAATTTCATAAACAGCTCTTTCAGTTAGAAAATGTTTCATTTTTAAAGTAGGACTATTCTTCTCAAATTAGAGGGAAAAGTAACTGAAGTGAATGAGTTAATATCTGACATAAAATTACAAAATTCTGATTTCATTTGTTAAAATAACATGTATTTTCTCTCCTTCTGTAATTGTTGTATTTGGCACATTATAGTCCCTTGCTGATGTACATTGGGCAGAGACATTAAGTTGTTCGTTCTCCCCATTACTGCAAGTGGCAAAATTATGTAGTGCACTTTTTCAGTTTGTCAGGCTTCATTTTTAAGGTATAGTTTTTGCTCACACTGGGGCTATTCAAGGATAGTTCTTTTTTTCTTCATCTGTGAGAAACCTACTTCCTCAAAATAGGCTGAAGGCTGAGTTTTCTCCCCCCTTTTATCCACTCTTCCACAGTTTGTAGTTACTCATTCTTAGCACTAAAATAGTAGACATTTAGACTTTGCAATCTTAAGACGTCAATATTTAATTTTAGCTGCGAATTAAAGTATCCTATTAAGTAGGGAGCACTCCAGCCTTGATGTAGTGATGCAGAACTTACCTACAGAGTAGCTGCTGTGTGTAAACTGAAGATACACCACATTTAGTAGAAATAGATGAGGTGACTGTAACTTTGAAAAATAGTGCCGTGCACTTGTGCATTATTATGATGTTTTTAATAGAAAGAGCTTCAAGCGTGTCAATTTCTTTCTCAGGCTATGAAAAGCATAATCTGATGTTCAGTAACACCAATGTATCACAAATACCAGATAATTTTGAACTAAATGGTCTCTCAAAATAAGGATTAAATGATTTGAAAATCAAATGGGTGGATCCATATAGCAGTGGACCATGACACTAATTTCTGTATTGCTGTAACTGACCTACTTTATCTGCAATAGTTTGTTAGCCTTCAGCCTAATGGAAGACTGTTTTCTGTGGTACCTGTAAAAAATGAAGTCAATTTCACTACTTCAGCATTTCCTCAAATTAATCAGACTGCCTGAGAACAGAAGCAACTATAGATGCACTTAAACTACCCTGAAGTCAGTCTTTGAGTATGGACGTAAAGTTAGGAGACATGGATGTTATTTCTTAGCTATGCAAGTCTTCAGAAACAGTCTGTGCCATAGAAAGCTGCTGGCACCTAAGAACAGGGGTGCCCATGTTAATCAAGTCTTTCAGCACCACCAGTACCAGGAGGGGTCGACCCCACAGGGGGAGCCACAAGAGAGCTGGAGGACAACTTTTTACAAGGGCATGTAGTGATAGAATGAAGGGAAGCAGCTAAAAGCTGAGAAAGAGTAGGTTTAGTTTAGATATTAGGAAGAAATTCTTTACTGTGAGGGTGGTGAGGCACAGCAACATGTGGCCCAGAGGAGCTGTAGATGTCCCATCCCTGGAAGAGTTCAAGGCCAGGCAGGATGTGGCTCTGTGTAACCTGGTCTAGTGGGAGGTGTCTGTGTGTGTGGAGGAGAGGGGAGTTGATGAGGGAACTAGATGATTTTTAAGATTCCTTTCAACACAAACCATTCTGTGATTAGAAGCACTTAGCTTTCTGCCAAGATTTGAAGTTGCAGAAGGAATGTAGGATTTATTTTCATTTGTGCTCGTGTTACTGGCTTTTAATTCTGATTGTGGGCTACAAGCTCAGTTTGCTTTAAAATTCTCCTCAGTCATGTTAGAAGGCTTTAGCAGTTCCTTAGCAACTTTGTGGTCATGAAACTCTTTTGCTACCTAAAAAGGCACATGTTGGGGAGTTTTGTTGCTTTAAAAAAGTTCAAGCAGACAAACTAAACCATAGCCCATTGGCAGTGGAACAGATACCAAGTTGAATTAATACTGTTGAAAAACTGTATTATACAGCTAATTTTCAAAGATCACTATTATATGCTAATGTTATCACTTTTATTTACCAATTACCTTTAAGCTATACTGAAAACATTTGTTGTGGTACTAGTAATAGACTTCTACAAATTGGATATGTTAGTTTGCATATGCTATATGTTCCTTTCCCATCTAGGGCTTTCATAACTTTTTTTTCCTTCATAAGCATAAAACTACAGGACACTTGCTGCCAGCTTAGAATTGCTTCTGTATTCTCTGCCCACCAGGCTTTTTAAGCAGTTTGGCCCAGAATTGTGTTTTTCTCCCCTTTTAGATTTTAAGATGAAACACTGGTTTTGAACATTCTTCTTACTCTTTGCTAATTACTAATCAGCATTTATTGCTCTGCCAGTAGAAATGCTCATGGTCATTTGCTTGCCAGAGAGGCTAATACTGGGTATGACAGGATCTTCATACTCTTTTCCTGTAGCCAGGTTATCTGCAGTGGATTGATAAGTAGCATTTAACCTGTAAAGCTGATTAATTGTCCACATATTTTGAAGCAAGTGTGTTTTTGGAATATAACATTTTCTTCTATTTAGTGAAAGGTAGGTGTTCTGAAAGTAGCAAATCTTGCCAAGAAAAGGGAGAGCAAGAGCTTGAACAAAATAATTAGATCTTCATAACAGGTTAAATTTGATCTGTAAAGTAATTGGCCATGTCATAACTGTCTAAATGCCTGCTGGTTATAAAAACCTCAGTGCTGTTGATTTTATGTGTCCAAGCAGTATTTCTGTAGTGCAGTTCTTGAAGGTTCATTGCTGTGTTGAGCAACTCATTGTTGCTCTTACTTTTTGTGAGTCTATGCTTGAAGTGCTTTCTAAGGGACAAACAGGTGCCAAATCATGGATGAGAAGCAGTGGCTTGCATGGTGGTATGGCATCCTACTGACACTGTGGTAAGAAATAAGCTGCCACATAAGTGAGTTCTGAGAGCCATATAACACTGGTCTTCTGTAGTTTCTCTAATGATTTGTTACGACCCTTCTAGAATCAAGTAATTTGCATGAAAATTACAGTTTTCTGCTTTAAAATTAAAACAAATTTCCAGTCTTTATGAGTGCAGAGACAGACAGGAGGTGTGATCTCAGTTTTATCAGCCAAGACCAACTGAAAAACGCCATAGGTATTAAAACTAATGAAGATGGAGTTGAATGCCTATGGGTGAGAATTAAGGGGAAGGACAACAAGGCTGACATCATACTGGGAGTCTGTTGTTGTCCACCCAAAAAGGAGGAAGAGGTAGAAAACTTACTCTATAAGCAGCTAGATAATGTTTCAGGATCGTCAGCCCTTGTTCTTGTAGGTAACTTCAACCTGCCAGACATCTGCTGGGAACTTAATACAATAGACAGGAAGCACTCCAGAAAATTTTTGGAGTGTGTGGAGGACAACTTTTTGTCGCAGCTGGTGGGTGGGCCCACCAGGGAGGGACTATGTTAGGTCTGTTGTTTGCAAACAGAGACGGGCTGGTGGGAGATGTGGTGGTTGTAGGCTGCTTGGGGAAGAGTGATCATGAAATTATAGAGTTCTTGGTATTTGGTGGAATCAGGAGGAACACCAGTAGACTCTTACGTTGGACTTCCGGAGGACAGACTTTGGCCTATTTAGGAGTCTTATTCAGAGAGTTCCTTGGGAGGCAGCCCTTAAAAACAAAGGAGTTCAGGAGAAGTGGGTGTGCTTCAAAACAGAGATCTTGACGGCACAGGAACAGACTGTCCCTGTGTGCCGAAAGATGAGTCAACAAGGTAAACGTCCAGCCTGGATGGGCAAGGAGGCTTTGGAGGAACTTAGGAATAAGTTCTCTTATATCATTGGAAGGAGGGCCAGGTCTCTCAGGATGTATTTAAGGGGGTTGCTAGAGCATGTAGGAAAAAACTAGAGAGGCCAAAGCTCAGTTTGAGCTTAAAATGGCGACTTCTGTAAAGGATAATAAAAAATGTTTTTACAAATATATCAATGGTAAAAGGATGGGTAAGACCAACCTTTGTTCTTTATTGGATGAGAGAGGGAAGTTGGTAACTGCAAATGAGAAGGCAGAAATGCTTAACACCTTCTTTGCCTCAGCTTTTAGTGGGAAGACAACTTGCCTTCAGGGCAACTGTCCTCTTGGGTTGGTTGATGGTGTCAGGGCACAGAATGGTCGCCCCATTATCCAAGAGGAGGCAGTCAGAGAACTGCTGAGATGCTTGGATATTCATAAACCTATGGGACCAGATGAGATCCATCCCAGGCTGATGAGGGAGCTGGCAGATGAGCTTGCAAAGCTGCTCTCCATCATTCACCAACAGTCCTGGCTCAGTNAGTTTAATGAGTCCAAGTGCCAAGTCCTGCATTTTGGCCACAACAAGCCCCTGCAGTGTTACAGGCTGGGGTCGGTGTGGCTGGACAGTGCCCAGGCAGAAAGGGACCTGGGGTACTGTACGGTCGGCAGCCGGCTGAACATGAGCCAGCAGTGTGGCTTGGTGGCCAAGAAGGTCCACGGTATCCTGGCCTGTATCAGGAATAGTGTGGCCAGCAGGAGCAGGGAGGTCATTCTCCCCCTGTACTTGGCACTGGTGAGGGCACACCTTGAGTGCTGTGTCCAGTTCTGGCCCCGCAGTTTAGGAAGGACTTTGAGACTTTTGAGAGCATCCAGAGGAGGGCAACAAGGCTGGTGAGGAGCTTGGAACACAAGCCCTGTGAGGAACAACTGAGGGAGCTGGGGTTGTTTAGCCTGGAGAAAAGGAGACTTAGAGGTGACCTTATCATTCTCTACAACTCCCTGAAAGGTGGTTGTAGTCAGGTGGGGGTTGGTCTCTTTCTCCAGGCAGCAACTGGCAGAATGAGAGGGCACAATCTTAAGCTGCATCAAGGAACATTGATGGTTGGACATTAGGAAAAAGTTTTTCTTGGAAAGAGTGATCAAGTACTGGAATTGTCTGCTTGGGGAAGTGGTGGAGTCACGGTCTCTAGACATGTTTAAAAAAAGACTGGATCATGTACTGACTGACAGAACATGGCACTCAGTGCCATGATCTAGTTGAGGTGTTAGGGCACGGCTTGGACTTGATGATCTTGAAGGTCTCTTCCAACCTTGTGATTCTGTGAAAAATATCGTCTTTTCCTCCTCTGGTACTGACTGAGTATTTAAGCCTCTTTTTTCTGTTGTCCTTTAAGAACACTGGACCCTGCTCCAGAAGTTTGGCTGTAGTTGGAGGTATTAGGTAAGAAATTTTAGGTGAATATGTATTTTCTGAAATTCTGTTCTACTTCATTGTCTCTGTTTCACAATACTTCCCCTTATTTTGTTTCTTCAAATTAGGTCCTTGCCAACCATTTTTTAGTGTCAGTTTCTTGTTCACTTGGGCTCTGTTCTTGCTCTTTCAGGTTGAACATGCCCAGCAACATGCCTATTAGTGACATTTGTTCTGCTTTCCTTCTCAAAGTTGTAGTCTTTCATTTTGAGTCTGATTGCCTGGTTCTTATATAGATGAGATGATTAGCCTGAATTTCTTTGCCAAAGAACATTATTTGATTTCTCATTGAAGAGTGTTAAATAAATACAACTGTGCAGTTGAGAGAAGTATTTTTTGACAACTAATATAGAAACATGTCCTATTTGACAGACTTCTTGAATTTCTTCTCAGTTTAGATTTAATTTGTAATAATGTTTATGGGCAGCAGAAAGTGGAAGTAAGGAACTGTAGTGAGGATATGCTGGGAAGAGACGAGAGTATGTCAAAACACAATGGGCTGTAAAAGAAATGGTGGATTCTGTGGGTGTTAATTTTGACTGTCTGAACCTTGATTTAGCTGGAGATTGTGCTTGAGGTTTATAGCAGCTGTGAAGGCTGCCTTGACATTTAATGCACTGGGCTTTTTCAAGAAAGTGACTTTCACACAAATGTTTTACCATAGTTATGTTAGATTGGTGATGCTCCTGTCTTACTGTGTAAAATGCTACACTCTACTATTTAGCATGGAAAACAGTCTGTTGGACAGGGCTTAAGTTGGAAAATCCAGTGGTTTACACTGGAAGAAAATTACTGTGGCCATCACAGACAGACCAGAGGTGGTGTTTTTATGTACCTGTAAAGGTGCTGCTCATCTTCAGTTGAAGGGTCAGATCTTCTTACAGTAGGGGAACTAACTGCTTTCTAGTGTGGCTCTGCCCTGGGACAGCTGTGGGTGGCCACTGAGAAGCCCTGTGGGTGAGGGAGTGCAGAGCTGGTTCAGCAGGCAGTGACACCTTGTCCCTTCTGCAGCCGGTACAGAGTGAGTGCTCCAAGGGGGAGGTGCATAAGTTTTTCCATGTCAGTGAGTCCCGAGTGCCATGCTAACCTCTTCAGGAGCCTGAATGAAACAAAATGGACACAACAACTGAAACCTACAGGGGTTGTTGAAAGCTTCCTCATATCTTTGTTGCTCAGACTTATTTGCCAGAGGGTTCATGGAACAGATCTGAAGCATTTTCATACTTTCTTACTATTGGTTTTGTTTAGTACGTATGTTTATTTCCCTTCCTTTTTTCCAGCTTGCACCTGTTTGCTTTTTGTTGTGTTTTTTTCTAAACATAACCTTGAAGTTAAATAAGTGCCAGAGAGATCAGTGAGAATTTGCAGCAATAAACAGTATATTTTCAACAGCGTTTAGTGTTGCAGTGACAATGTAGCTTGCACATTTCTAACCTGCTGATAAGAAATTGTGAAAAGAAACTGAAGGTCTACAGTAGCTAAAAACATGACTTTGTTTTCATGCTAGGCATGGAGAAATACTTCTTCTCTGCCCCAGTAAGTGCTTTTCAGTTAGTATATCACATATTCTGGCACCATTCTTCCATAATTCTTTTTTCTGTAACAAATTTTATACCAGAAGTAAAAATAATTTCATAGTCCTTTCATATTTGAAAAAAATTGCCCTAAAGTATGTACCACTTTGTGACTAACAAATACTTTCCCTTGACACAAATGCCATGCAGAAATGTGTCACTACTCTCAAAAGGTTAATTGACATTGCAGGATGTTGAATGTCTTCTAAGTAAACAAACACAACCATTGCCAGATACATGCTGTATTTTTCTTTCAAGAAAATGGACCATTTTGATGCCTTAGGCATCATGCTATTTATTAATTAAAACTTATACAACTATGTTTAAAACAGAAAACAGACATGAATTGTACAGGAAAACAAAGTAATTTTTAAGGTGAAGCAATATAAAACAAGAGTTACAGCTGCTCTTCAGCTATAAACTCAGGCCAGTGTGCTGCCACATGTATTGTATTTGTTCTGAGGCCTCTATAGAAAACACAAACTTGAATTTCTTTATTTTTTGTGGTTTGTTCTTCAGTCTGCACAGAGTACACAATATTTAACAGCTTCAGAAAAGTCTTAAAAGTCAGGCTTCCTTGGATATTGTTTTTGTCTCTAGTGGCAGAGATCCTGGGTAAGCTGCTGTCCTGTCTAAGGCTTGGTTTCCGTACTACAGTAATAAACTGCTTAAGTAGCTGATAGAAAGTCCTTTCTAGATTGAGGAACAGAGGGCTTGAGCCATAGTGACTGCAGTATGAAGAGCTGTGACATTCCAGAGCTCCATGTCTCTGTTTTTGTCCTCTGGTGTTCTGTCAATAGGTGGTACTGTTCCCAGTTGCCTGCTTTGGCCTGCTTCCACCACTGAACCCATAACTTAGGATCTGAGTCCTTTTCTGTTGACCACTATCAATTTTCTTAACGGAACTATACTTTTTTCCTTGATAAAAAAACAAAAGTTTTTTTTAGTTTTTTTTTTTTTTTTTTTTTTAATTTTTAAGATACTTTATTTATGCTCCTGAAAGAATCCGAGTTAATTTCTTAATTTCATTGAAGTTTGTGGAGAGAAAAATGTTTTCTACTTGTATCATTCTGGTATAATTTCCTGGAAAATACTGGCTAGCACAGGGACTTAGCAGAGTTGTCCATTGGTGTGGTTGACTTGAGCACATAGACAGAATCCACTCTAGATTGTTCTGTGCTTTTGAGTGGGATGGACTATGTACTTTTATTTTTACTAACCAAGATGTAATCAAGTTAGAGAAAATCAAAGCAGAATTATGATTAAAAATTCACCTGCTTTTATAAGTTATGGAACTTTTCTTTAAAGCATCTTCTAATTCATAAGCTGTGGGCCTACTGTTATTAAAGCTATGCTCAAAATGAGGTGGACTGGACTTGGAACATCTTCACTGGGTCCCTTTGTGCAGTCTGCATGCTTTCATGGATTTGACTAAATGTAAACTTCCTTGTTTTTATGACAAATTGAAGTTTGACTGGTGCATGAATTGTGGAGCAGCTGACAGTCTGCAGGCTGACCTGCTGAAGTTCTTCCTGCTGTCCTGTTCCTATAGCTGCATACCAAGCCTGTCTGAGATGGTGTCTGCTTCGACTGGCCTCGACTAAACTCCCTACCATCTTGTACTGGCCTTGGTGGTTATGATATATCATGATACATTGTTTTCCTTCTGGTATGCTTAGATATGTGGTGGCCAGTGCTTGTTACATAGTTCTGCTATTCATCCCACATACAGATGAATGCAGTGTAACATATATTAATATGTGAGTGTAAATCGTATAGCTGCAAAAAAGTTTGGAAGTTCTGTCTTTGAGCTGTGTCCATGGACGAAGCTTTTGCTGCCCTTTCCTATCTTTCATCTAGAGATTACTGTCACTGTAGGATGCAGAGCATGTATACAGGTTCACAATACGAGGCCTTTGGCGTGGCTTTATTCTGTTAATGATTTTAGCTGAATTTAGCTGTTAGATTGCCACGAGATGTGGCACTTTTCACATTTACCAAGTCAGCCACAATATTTACTAGAAGAGGGGAGACACTAGATTAAAAAGAATTTGTGTGTAAATTGTCGTGGCAGATGGTAAGACTTTGTATTTCTACTTCTTTTTATTCACTAAGGCCAGGAAGATAATTTTGTGGAAGCCTTGTAGTTGTGTACTTCATTTGTGCATGAGCTGTATTTTAATAATGCTTGAATATAACTTCAGAATAATGATGAAAAAAGAACTTGAACTGTATTTTTTAAAATTTTTTGTTAAAAATTCTATTGCTCACATGCTTACCTGGGTTTTGTCCTTTCAGCGTTAATGATTCAAAAAGCAGAATTATTTTTGTCATTAAGATCTGCATATGGTACATGAGTACATCTATGGATTAAAAAATCACCATTTTTAGGTGGTTTACTATTTATTAAGGATTTTTCTTTTTCCTAAAAGTAAAATAGATATGAAATTAAGTTGAATCTGCATCTTTGCTGGTAAACTTCTACAAGAACGGGAAGCTACCATATTCTGGATCCATAGCTGTGTTCTATGGATTAGGTCCATCAGATCTGAGACACAGGAAGTTGCTTTATTTGAGTGGTCATAGGCACCCTGAACGGTAATTTCAACAAGATAAAGGCAAATTTGTCTTGGAGTCCAGGATAATTTGAGGGAAGTGCATTGTATACAAATGGTTTACGTTTGTGGAGTGTGACACTGTGTTCACTGACACAGTCCACTGGCAGTTTTGAGAGCTGACTTCAGTGCTTCTGTACCATATGATTGTCATCTAAACTTGTGTTTTATAGCTTGAAACAATTGGATGGCAGCTTAATCTTCAAATGGCGGAGTCCATGCAAGCAAAGATGAAGTCTCCTCAAGCTGTGCTAGAGCTGGGAGTGAGCAATGAAGATTCAAAGGTAAGAAATACAAGTCAGCAGATTTGGAATGGGTTGTGGTGATGGCCACAACTGTTAAAGTTCTGTTACGTTAATGTTCCGTTAAAGGCATCCATTGGACCTCTTAATTGTTGTTATTCTTGTCATTATTTTCATTTTTATATTTCATATAGGTTATAGTAAACACTTGGGAAATACTGATATAATAGCATAAATATTCAGCAGACTGAGAGCTGTGTTACCAGCTCTTTGGGCTGTAAAAGAAGAAATAGGGAATATGGTTATTTTAGTTCTCTAAAAAGTTTTTGTAGATGGTTTATTTTTATCACATAGCATATGATTGTAGTTCTTATGCTTTTAATACATAGTAGGTTGCAGCCTTCTACCATGTGTGTGGTTATGTAAGACATTGCTCATCACTTGCAACCGTTCTGTGCTAATGATGTGTATATATGAATGATGACACTATGTGAGGCCACACAAACCCAGTATTTGGAGGTTTTAAGGTAGAGCCCTAAGTTAAAGGATTTTAGTGACTTGTTGGCATATCAGAACCCAAACTCATTAAAGAACATAATTTTTTATTCATAAAATCTATCTTTTGTTAGCCAGCATGTTTCAAATTAGACACATTATTTGTTTTTAACCTTATTTTGCTAATGGAAATTGGAATTCAGTTCTGTGGTGTCTGTCAGAATGTTTCCCTATGTCAGAATGTTTACCTATGAAAAATTCAGTATAAGGAGTTTGAGGGGAGAAATCAGAACTCAGTGCTTCTTCAGCATTGCATTTAATTTACAGTAATTTTACTGATGTGAGTAGAATTTCTGATTTATGGTGAAATAAAAGAGAATAGACAGTTTATGTGCTTCTCACTAAGACTTGAAGCAGTTGTATTTTTTTCAGCATTACATTGCTGCAGATACAGGAACTGGACAAAATTTTATGCCCAAGCTGCATTGATGAGCATTGAATACAGATTCAGTTCTTATGCCAAAACTATTTAAAAATATAGAGGGAAAAATGTCACTTTCATGTAAGACAGAAAGTTCTTTTATTTCTTGTTAAAACAGAATTCAGATGGTGGACTTTTTCTGTTGTTTCATCTCTTACTTCTTTTTGTGGATATGTTTAGATACCAAGATCAGAATTACTTTGGGATAATTACTTTGTGATAATTACAAGCCTAGAATAAACTTGTGGTGGGCATTTAGATAAAACAGTGTAACAAGAAAACTGATGCTCTCATAGTGCAGACATTAAAATTTAAAAATCTGGGTTAGTGTGAAGATCACTACAGGATTACATCCTAGTACATGAGACTGGCTAATATTTGCTTGGTGTGGGTAATTTTTTTGCTGTATCTTGCATCTTTGTGATCTCTTGGTGTGTTAAGTATTGTACCTGAAATTCGTAGCTACTCAATACCTCTTCTTTTCCTCTATGAAATTATGTATGTGCCCTTTGTGCAGAAATTCGGCGTGAATTTAAAATATATATTCTTAATGACTGTATTATTTTTTCACTATTTTTTTCATAATTCATTGATCTAATGATTTTTTTTCAGGAAAGACAAAATGCTGTTACAGAGGAGCTTTTATGGTCTGGCTCATTAGGGGGCAGTAGTGCTCTTTGTCACCCTGGTTCTTTGCTTTTTTCCAGAATCAATTCTGAAGTCAGTCATTGTGGGAAGTGTTTAAGTGTTTACATTTCTAATCTGTATATGACAATAGAAGTTTCTCTTGTGTGTAGAAAAAAAATAAAGCCTATTAATAAGAAAACCATACTGAGCAAGGCAAATGAAATGGGCTATTATTTTCACTTTTGCTAACCAAAATTAATTATACAGTTGTGTTTACTACAAATCATGCTACTTAAAGAACATTTTAACAGTTCTTATTCACAAGATGACATTAAAATTAGTATTTAAATTATCTTTTTAGGAGAGGTAATCATAAAACCTGTGGCTAAATGGATGTTACTTGTGTGTTGAGAAATAAAAAGAAATCTGCTATATGCTGTATAAATATTTATAGAGTACATTTTGTCAGGTTCAGGTGAAATGCAGAGTCCCAGAGGAATAAATCTATCGAAATGCAAAAGTAAGGTGTTCTTTAGTTCTTTCAGGTGGTTCAAGATGCTAGTGACATTTGCATTTCCCAGGAAATACACTGCTTGTGACTAGCAAGAATTCTGATCAGAGCCCATGATTTTTGTTAAACTGTTTTTTACTGGGTTTTATTACAGATTTGCTGTTTGCTTATACTCAGACATGGAATTATGCTTGTGTTAGCCCCAGTGTGAGCAGGGTGGTGGATCAGGTGGGCTGCCAGACACAGCCTTCCAGCCCAGGTTGTCCTGTGATCTAGGCTGCTTTAGTTGCTGCTGATGTTTTGTATGAGAAAGAGAAAAAAGGACCTTCCAATTAAAAATCCAATTAACAGTGTTTTATTACAATGATTAATTTTTTCAAATGTTTAATTCATGTCAGAATCTGAGGGAAGTGAAATGTCTATGAACTAGACACATGAAACAAACTGGTATAATAGGAAACATGTTTTTGATTTGCAAGATCCCTTTGCTTCCCTATGACATTTTGGTGAGTTTAGGTGACATTTGAGAGCTGGTGTGTAACATATCAGCTGTGTATAAGGAGATTTTTTAATAGTAAATTTGGGTTCAGATTTTTGGACTTTTGATTGTAACATGACAATCTGGAGATTCTGAACAGAGTATCATTATTTTTATGGCTATAAGCTCAATTGACCAGTAGAAGGAGCACAAATTAACAATCCTGACAATCTGTGTTGCTAATTTAGATTTTTGATTTGCAAACAAAGACTGATCCCCAAAAGTGCTGTGTTTATTTAGTATTTGTTTCCTCCAGTAATCTATTTGGTAACTATCCACACAGACACACAGTCTCACATTCCTTCCCACTGTTAATAGCAGTAATTCCTTAGGCTATCTAGTCCAGACCTTTTTTAAACAACTGTGATAATTTTCTATAACCACAGGAGGAGCCATATAAATAAATAATATCAAAGTGATTAGAAAGATTGAAGGGATTCAGAAATGTCACAATTGAAGCTGAATATCTTCACAGAGGAATGTGAGAAGCAGGAGCGTGTTCTTAAAGAGTTGTTGCTATTACTCATTAAGAAGATCCAGTAAGGCACATTACTATATACAGTATTTGTTACTGTGTATTTTCACACATGATCTGTAGTTACCATTTATGCTTGAAAATTGTTAGGATAAATAAATTATTCTTGCCCAGTGTTGTCTCTCGATAGTTATCCAATTTTCTTCTGTAAATCCACTCCACAGATTTTATTAGGTTCAGTTATCTAATTGCAATTTGTCCTATGGAAGGCTTTGCTCTTTTCTTGTTTTCCTTCTCCTTATTTAATCTGTGAATTTATTCTTAACCATAGAGAACTTCTTGGAGGAGCTCTATTTTTAAGTATAAATTATTAATATGTAGATATTCCTTGTGAAAAATCAATATTTTGCTTCTTTTCTTCCTTCTTTATAGATGTATTTGAAAATTTTTTACGGGATTTTGTCTGCTAATGCAAGACAAAAGTACAAAAAGTAGCTGATAATTGTGCTGGTTTGTTGAACCTGCTAATGTAATACTTTTGGTGAAAGATAATATTAGAATTCTATTATCCTGATATACTTTTACTTCCTTTTAAATAATTTCCCTGAACATCAGGATGCTTTAACAGTAACACGTGAGAGACTGCAGCAAATTAAGAGAGATGGGCAATCACTAGCCAAATGAATTTTAATCAGGACAAATGCCAGATTCAGCACCTGGGATGGGGCAACCCTGGATATATGGACAGACTGGGGAATGAGATGCTGGATAGCAGCGCTGTGAAAAGTGATGTGAGGGTTGATGGCCAGTGGAATCTGAGCCAGCAGTGCCCTGGCAGCCCGAGGGCCACCATGTCCTGGGGAGCATCAGGGACAGCATCACCAGCCAGGCAAGGGAGGGGACTGTCCTGCTCTGCCCTGCCCTGGGGCAACCTCACCTCCAGTGCTGGGGGCAGTTCTGGGTGCCAGGATATAAAATAGATACTGAGTTATTAGAGAGTGTCCATGGCAGTGCAACGGAGATGGTGAAGGGTCTAGAGGTGAAAAGATCCAAGCTGCAGCTGAGGTCACTTGCTCTGTTCAGCCTGGAGAAGGAGAGATTGAGGAGACTTTTCATAGCAGAGCTTCCTTGTGAGGGGAAGAGGACGGGCAGACACTGATCTCTGTGGTGACCAGTGATAGAACCTGAGTTAACATCGTGAAGCTCTGTCGAGGGAGGTTTTGGTTGGATATTAGTAAAAGGTTGTTCACCCAGGGGGTGGTTGGGCCCTGGAACGGCTCTCCAGGGAAGTCGTCACAGCACCAAGCTTGACAGAGCTCAAGGAGTGTTTGAACAATTTTCCCAGGCACATGGTCTGACTCCTGGGGCTCTGAAGGGCCAGGAATTGGAGTTGGACTTGATGATCCTTGTGGGTGACTTCCAGCTCAGGATATTCTATGATTCTATAAAAGTCAAACTGCAGTCTGATTACATTTGAAACTGAGCTGATACCACATATTCTTCATTCTACAGAGTAAGTAGAAATCTAGAAATCTGGAATTATTATCTTTTACTTGTTAAAATAGCATCATATGTGTTGGCCTTTTTTTTTCTCCTGGTTTTTACAGACTTTCTATATATTTCTGGACAGTGAACAAAATTTATACCTTTTTGCTCTGTTTACTTCAATAAGTACACCATTCTGCTTTCTGAGTTTGTCATTGTAATTAGTTTTCCCATCTCTTACAAAAAAACACAAAGCAAAGTAAATGAGAAGCAAATCTTCTATCAGAGCTACATCAGTTACTTAATTCACACTATAGGTTCTCTGCAGCCTGTATGGCATGCAGGCAGGACCTGTACATTGATCAGTGTTTAAGGAAATATGGTGGTACTTCCCCTTCCACCTCAGTTTAGCCCTTTGTTTTTCTCTGAAAAGAATTTGTGTTTGTGGAGTGGCACAACAGTGAGAGTTGGTGGTTCCTAGTAATATGATCCCATTTCTGAGACGTAGGAGGTGGCAGAATTGAGCATGCACTCCTTTCATTTATCATTTCAGTCCTTGCCTTTGGGGATGATGCATTTATGTGGCCTTTTTTTTTTTTTTCAAAATGGAGGAGTAATTTTTATCTGTAGGGCCTTCAAAAAAGAGGACACTTGAAAGTAATAATGCTGAAAGAACTATGATGATGTCCAAAGATGAAACAATTGTAAATTGCTTCCCTCATACATCAGCTCCCTCTCAACCACTTTCTTTTCTGATGAGGACATCACCCTTTTCATTCTCAGAGCACAAACATTGTATGTACACCTTGGAACAGAGCTTAGTTTTCTTGTCAAGTTTGTTTGTAAATCTCTGACAATTGCAAAAAGAAAGTAGGACAGGCCTTGGATGAATGCAAAAATGTTTAAGGATTAGATTGAAAGAAAACTGTTTCTTCATTCCTATTCAGAGGAGTTAATTGGAGACCTGCATAGCTTCTCACAGCACAGTCCTGGTTCAAGGTTTTTCTGTGCTTCTGAACAAGCGATGTTGCTGCTTTTGGCAAGGTGTAGATCATGAAATGAGTTTTGTTCTGAGAATTAAACCCTAATAAATAGTGCTGCTGTTAAAAAAGAAGAAAGTTCCCTAAGAGGAGGTTACAGAATATGAGAAAGGTCCTCATATTTGTAGAAGTGGTAGTAAGAATGACAGTATAATCTTGAGTGTGTGGAAAAACTCAGAAAAATGAGCCTGAAATTTATAAGCTGATTCCAGCAGTCACATTGCTATGGAAAGATGACAGAAATTTAATTGTACCACCATGAGTGACGGAAATTCTGCACTTACGATGAAGAGCAAATCTTGCATTAGACTGTTTGGTTTTGATCTATCATAGCTATTACCTCTGATTAAATCCATTTAAACAGAGGAAAAAATGAAGCTGCGGTCCAGAATTTTTAAAATGCTGACAGGACTTTTGTTTTCTTACCAGCATAGAAATGGATGCCTGTGTAACCTGTGTGCTGTAAGTTGGGAGTAGGTTGACATTTTTCTTAGTAACCATTTATCAGATGTGTGGCTCCAGGAGTATGCACTCACCTCTGGCAATTGTTCTGCAGCATGTACTTAATTATCTGACTTCATTTGTGATTTTACATTATTTAATTATCTAGCTTATAGTAAGGATACAGTATACTTACATTTCTTTCATCTGGCCAAATGCACAATTTATGAATACACACTATATCACATAAATTTACAAACCCTGTAACTGGTTACAGCCTCTACACATGCTCTGTTCATGGCAGAACATTCTTAGGACTTTCTCCCTGTCTCTTAGTGTCTTGGAACTAAAGAAGAAGATGGTGCCAGTTGACTGTTTATAGTTGGTTGCAGCCTTGGGCAAACTCAGCCTACAGTTAGAAATTAAACTCTTGGTTTGTGTGGGAGTAAATTTAATTGTCTGTAATGTGTAGCTGTACTGTTGTCAGTCCCAATAAACAGCAGAAAAGTAGCTCAAATACTTAAATTTAAACTTGGTGACCCATTTCATTGCCAGGCAGAGTTAAACTTTAGGGCCTTGAGGGAATTTGAAAAACAGAAATTTTTTTGGGTTTTTTTTGGTTTGGTTTTGTTGTTTTTTTTCAATTGTTTTTTTGCTTTTATTTGTGTGTAGCAACGGAAGATAACCCTATTTGTTCAGTACTTTTGCTATGCTTTTGCAGAACTTCTGGACGTTATTTTTCCCTCTGCTTTTATTGAGACAATAAGCTCTGTGGTACCTTCACAAGTATGTTAAAAACCATCATCTCTCCCATGTCTGTTTCTTACTGACTCTATGGTAGAAAGATAAGGTAGTCTAAGAAATGGGTGAGGTTAGGGAGAGATGAATGTGAAAGTTGGACTTGCTCTAACAGCAGATCTAAGGTTACCAATATTGCTCCTCTGTCTTTTCCTCTGTTGCACTGATGTCGGCTGCTGCCTTTGAGAATTGGAGGTGGAGGCGGAAGTGGACAAGGTATTACAAAAAGAGAAACAGAGCTGGTGAAGGGTCTGGAGTCTGATGAGGAGGGGCTGAGGGATCTGGGGATGTTCAGCCGGGAGAAAAGGAAGTCAAGGGGAGACCTGATGGCTCTCTACAACTGCCTGAAAGAAGGTCACAGTCAGGGGGAGTCTGTCTCTTCTCCCAGACAGCAAGTGATAGGACGAGAAGAAATTGTCTCAGTTTGCACCACGGGAGGTTTAGACTGGGTGTTAGGAAAAATGCCTTTGCTTAAAGGGTAGTCAGACATTGCATATGAAACTGCCTAATTTGGGTTAAGAAATTACAGATTCTATTACACTGTAAAATACGTAAAGTAAAATACTGTGCAGCCCAAAGGAGAAAAACTGATCTGTGTCAGAGCATTTGCATCCTGCCAGGGTCAGGCCCCACAGGTTACTTTGGGACCACTTTGGGGCTGTGCATCCTGTACCTAGTCATGTTTTCCTCCTTCATACACAATCAGTCACATGTCTTGTGGAAAGATATGTGCTTATCTCTTCTTCCTCATAAAGTCAGTACTCATATCAGAAGAGGCTGTGAAAACAGTTGATGGGTGACAAGGAGCAGCTGCCAAATCAATGCAATACTGTGCAGATCACACCTTGCTTTTCTGTCATTTACATTTAAAAAACATTATGGTGAGGAAGACCATTTCCAGTTACACTGCTGGTTCATACCTTGCCAGCAGTTCTATATTGCTTAGACTATTACAAAATAATTACATGTTTTATGTGACAGGCATCTCACCAGGTGTGGTCAGAGCAGTATAGAATGAGCCCACACTTCTTCATTTGCATTCAGTTTACATTTGTGTTCACCATTGTAATTCTCTCCTGTGCTTTACATTTTGTTTGTGAGTTCTTTAAATTCATTGTTTTGTGAGTTTTGGTACAAAGTGGTACTGTCAAGGAAAAGTAATCTTTTTGGTAATGAGTTTCAAACCAAACATCTTTGGGGTTAATAGCATGGTTTTGAATTTAAAAGCAATTTTATTGCCCCCTTTGCAGAAGTGCTGGACTTGCTTTCCTGTTACTTTTGCTAATTTTTTTTTCAGTTTGTAACTAATGTAATTGCAAAACCTGGTTTTCTGGAGAAATAGTGTGACTGTTTTTGAAAGAGTAGAAAGTTAGCATCTCTTGCGTTGCTAACATCTGTCCTCCTCGAGGCAATAAATAAGCAGTACATGCTGTCAAACAGTATCAGCACTGAGCGTTTGACATTGAACAGGTGCCTAACAGTGTTGTGACACCCTTTCCAGTTCCTCTTCAGGTGGAAGAAGGTAGGTCATCACCTCAATCATATGCAGAGGAGACAATTTTCACTGGTCTTGTCTCCTGTTGTTTACCAATGACCAGAGTCTGGTATCTGAAGCTGTGTGGCATCTCAGTTTGTGCCACTTGGCTTTGTATGAATGTTTAACAAACTTTAAAAGCTGCTGTGACAAGTGACCTTTTTCAGTGGTTAAAATACATGAAATATGACCTCTTTCATAGGAAAACCACAACCACAGCATGGCCTACAGCCTCTGAGAAAAATCTTGTTCAGTATGATTGCATAAAATCACTACTAATGAAATAAAACACGTGTCTAGAAATGCGTGCTGAGTGGCAAGACAGTAATAGAAAGAGATTTCAAGGGAGAGAGGAAAAACATTTTTCCATATTGAGACAGATCCTGTTACTAAGAATACATTTTGAAGCCTTGGAGTACTGGGAGGATAATACAAAAGGCAAAAGAGAGCCAAAGCTACTGAAAATGCTTGTCTCTCTTTTTTAGTAATGCCTGATTTGCAGCTTTTTGTATTACCTCTGGTGCATAGAGGCAGGCAGCAGACTTAAAAAGGTTAAAATACTAGATTATTTTTCTGTCCTCTTTTGCAATGTCACCAGAAACAGGAAGTTGGGACATACTTATGCTTGGAAATAAGTCATGTTATGAGACTAGGAATTTGACAGCAAAACAAGTTGCCAATAGCTAGATTACGATGGAGCTCTACTACTACTGCTTCTCTTCTGTTGGTGTACAGTTCTTTGATTAAGTATTCAGCACTAAAGTGTTGACTTGTCTGCTTCTTGAGTAGGAGAAATGTATTAAAGAATCATAGAATCCTTAAGGCAGGAAAAGACCTTCAAGATCATAAAATCCAACCAGTGACTTAGCATTGCTAACCTGTATCCCCAATGGCACCTCTACTTGCTGTTTGAACACTTTGGGGATGGTGATTCCCCTGTTTCTGTAGGCAGCCCTTTCCAATGCCTGATCATGTCAGTGAAGAAGTTTTTCCTGATATCTTTAGGAGAGTCACAGGCTTAAGCTTTCTGGAGGATGGACACTGTACCTTAGGGGGCTGCTAACAGGTAATTTAGATGTGCCATCATACGTAGTACTTCTGGAAGGTTTGCAGCCTGGAACTGAGAATAAGATTCAGTAACTGCACAGAGGAGTTCAAATTCATCTCATCTTTACTCCTCTATTCTGAATCCTAAATAAAGGAATTTCAAAATCTAACTATACACACGTGAAACAATTACATCTTTTGTTCAGGAACAAGTGCATTTTCAGGCAAACACTGCCTGAAAAAACCTGAACTTACTACTAGAAAGTAAGTACCTTTTATTAGGAAATCTTAAGAATAGTCAGGAGGAGAAGATTTATTTGAAGATGCAGTTAGAGGCAGGAAGAAAACCTACTATAGATTCAGGCAAGTCCTTTTGACTACAGAGGAACAATTCCTGAGCTGTTTTCTGCCTTGTTGTCATTTCTAGACCACTTTGCCTCTTCACATTCCCATTCCTTCTTCTTTTTTGTCATGTCGTCTTCATAGGAACAGATGCTTGTTTTCCTGTCAAAGAAATGTGACAGATTCGAAAATATTTTTGAAATTCCTCGAACATCAGAGTTGCCATTCAAGTGGGACAGAATCCCTCAGTTTGATGCTATGTGTAATGAATTCAATACAAGCTTTCAAGGGCTGCCACATATGACTAATAACATTTTTTCAGTGGTTGTTTCTGTTTCTTTTATTTTTGAACAGTGGTTAATGTTGAACATTATAATCCTTTATTAGATTGGTTTCCTTTGTTGTTGGGGCTTTAGAGCCCTTCTTATGCTGTAGGGTATCTTTTGGTCCAAAAGGATGTGAAGTACAGTTTTTTATAAATGGAAGATGTTTGACAGTTTTTACAGAGAGTTCCTGGGTGGTAGTATATTCCTGTCTGTACTTTTGAATGCTAAAATGTACCAGGTTCTTGAGTGAGCATTTTAGTTTCCTCTTTCTAAATTTGTATCCTGTTTAGTGAAAATGAAAGTCATTCTTCTGAGGATCAAAATGGGTTGGTGATAATATGGATGAAATGAAGAATAGCCAGGTTTTAGTATTGAAATTGATTTCTTTGATTTCTTTCCAAGTGCTGATGTATTTGAGACACCATACAGGAGGAAAAGGTAAACCTTTTCAGGAGAGCTGCTTTGCTGTAGCAGCAAGGAGCTGCTCTGTTGGAGTGCATTAATTTGCCGAGGGTAGTGTAGCCAGGCAGACTCAGGTAAGCTGGCACAGTGACGTTTGAAAAGGGTGTAACACAGAGCAGAAGTGCACATGAGGGGAGGTGGAGGCAGTAAGGGCAGTGAAGAGCACAGAAATGAAAGAAAATAGTGTTCATTGGGAGCTACCTGAAGTTGAGTCGAGCCTGAAGAAGTTTTTTGGAGTAAAACTGAGGATGATTATCATGCAGGAAAATGATGCACTTTGAGTGGGGTTATGCAGCATGATGCAGTGCTTTGCTCTCAAGCACTGAACAGTCATTCTGAAAAGCTCTTGAAAATTCAAGTCAATAATAATTTGATTTTATTTTTTTAGTGGAATTGCTTTAAAATTCACATTACCATTTCAAACTCCAATTGTATGCGTCTGTGGCCTTCAGGAAGTCACAAAGCATTTGAAACCATCCTTGACTTTGACATTGACGCCTGTGATGCTTGTCTAGGATGATGTATAAGTAAGTTGTGTTTGCTGCTTTCAGAAGAGAAGAACATTTTTATCTGCATTCCAACGGTGAAACACAGATCAACAGCAGATCTTTTGAAGAAGTATGGAAATAGTAAGGCAGAAGAAGGATATGGCAACAAAAAACTCCAAAAAAACCCCAAAATTACCCAAAAAAGGCATCTAATATGTCTGTTCTTTGTGGATAAACAGATGAAACATATTTGTCAGTGCAGGGCATGTGATGTACAGTACTGTAACTTAAGCACAACAGTGAGGCATCTGGTGGTGGATACTTGTTCTAAACTCCTTCTTTCCTTCTTTGCAGTAAAATAGTTTGTTTTCAAAACATTCCAATCCAACTTGACAGACCTCTGGCTTTCTATGGTAATGTGTCTTTAGATGGTGGAAAAATAAATAAAAAAGGGAATTCTGTTCTTCCCACTGTTTATGAAGCAGTTCGGTAATGTGCTTTCATCATTAGCCTTTTTCCTTTCCCTTTCTCTTCTTGCCTTTTTTTTTTTAATAGAGATGGAAATAAAAGTTGTAGACCAAACATGAATCAGCCTATAAAACTGCAAAAAATTGCTTTGTATGTCAAACCCAAAGTGTTATTATTTTAATGTGTGTATTTATATGCAGATAAGCATGTCCCATTTACAGAGTTATGTGAAATCTATATGTGTTTAATTCTGTCAGAAAAGGTTGCAGGAGTAGGGGGAGTGTGAATGTCAGGAAGATGGCACATTTTAGTGTGCTGTTCTAGCAATAGGTTTGGAACAAGTGCAAAAGTAATCTGCCATTGTATTTATACATATGTTAATATCTTCATATTACCTTAGAGCTTGAAAATTTAAATTATTCTTTGGCTTTGTGGAAGCTAAGTGTTTTTTTTAAAAAGTACCTATTTACATGGAATCACTGTTTTCTGATTTGCATCTAATTCCTGAGCTTCTGGTAGAATACTCTTTTCAGTTATGGATTTGAGGTTTTTTGTGTGAGTCTTTTTTTGGTGTATTGTTTGTTTTTGTTTGTTTGTTTTTTAGACTTTTTTGTGGGGGGAGTTTGGGTTTGTGTTTAGTTTTTTTT
>VXAX01004960.1:219766-275307 GCA_013399835.1 Leptocoma aspasia
TTTTTTTCTGTGGAGGGTGAATGAAGTTCACATTCTCACAATTGTGCCTGTATGTTTGTAAAGCTGTGCTGCAAAATGGAGCCCTGAAATGAATTAGAAAAATGAAAACTGATGGCCTGAAGGTTTTTAGAAATTATGGGATCTTATGTTTCTGGTGGGATCTACAGAAAAATTGTGCTGGCACTGAAAGGAATAGACTGATTTGCAGGTAGTTGTGAGTTGTTAGCATGCAGAGGGGTGCAACATAGCAAAGAAAACTTTAGGTTGTACCCTGTTTTTAACTGTTAATACTTCTTTTTCACAAAATAGCAGTCATCTCCCATATTTTAGTAGGCATTTAAAGACTATCATTTTGTAGATAAAAGAGGCTCTTAGATAAAAGATGTACATAAAAGTGAGGCTCTTAAATATGTATTTTTGTCCCTTTAGTGTTGCTACTGATGCAAAGATGACGATGATTAAAACTTGTTCTTTTCAGAGTCAGGAAAGATAAATTACTTGCATGGAATTTGTTAAAGTTGATGCATTGGCATTTCTTTTTAATGACATCAGTTAGATGGAGAGAAAATTAAATATTTTTAAAATTCCCACAAATCAAAAAAGCAGGAAATTGCTTAGCACTTTTTTTTTGCAATCGTGTTTGTCCTTGTTTGTCTGAAGTGCTATTTAATTAGATTGTTTTTCTGCTATTAGTAGTGTTGTTCATACACTCAACCTTCAAATGACTTAATTTTTACCCCAAACAATTGAGTTTAAAAGAGCTGTCTAAGAGTTTATATATAAAGTTTTAGAGATGAACATACCTTGTGCTGCTTTAAAATAATTTCGCATTGTGTCCAAACATAAGCCAAAGAATACAATAAGAATTTGATGTGTAAGTGAAGTACATAGAACTAAAAGGTACAGGTATGAAATAGCAATGATAAGAAAGAAAGGCTTATGTGGTTGTAATCAGCATGCATTAGGAAAGAGAAAACAGCAGAGGAAGAAGAATGGGAATTATGGAGATGTCAATGTGGACCACATTTAGAGTAAATATTGGGCAAATTAGTAATAGATAAGATAAAATGAAGCCAGAATACTTTGGTTAAAGATCAAGAGTGACATGAAATGTATGGAATTGATCAAGGCAGAAAATGAATGGCTGACAATCAAACTCCTCTTTGAGCTACAGGAATTAGCGTACTGCTTTATTTTTGCAGCTAATAATTGGTGTGTATCTAAGGGAGCTAAGGAAATAATGGATGAGAGGGATATTCCTTGTAATATATCCAGTGATAAAAAAAATAAAAAGAAATTATGAAAGTGCCCAAGAAAAGACAAAAAAGGGTTGCAGTAATTGGGGCAACTGCAACTGAAATGAGGAGATTCTTGTCTATGATTATAGTGATTATTATCAAAAGGATTTCGATGTATTCCTTTAGTATTTTAAGTAATATTTTCAAGGAGGGGAAAAAAATGAGAACATCACTGGAAATGGCTAAATATGGTTTGGAAGAAGTGGTTTCAAGCTTTGAAAAGCTTGAAATTTGAAATTTTCATGCTGTGAAAGTGCTGTCCGCAGCTAAGATGTGAGAGGTAGACATTTGTGGGGTATATGTTGAAAATTCTCTGTAAAGCAAAATACTTGGAGTTGCAGAGGTATCCCTGATTTGAGCAGGGAATCTGGGGATGGTTGGGCCAGATGGCCTCCTGAGGCCTATTTTCAAGGTAAATTATTCTGCAGTTATACAGAGATTTAATTTATGAAAATGTAAATAGATTCTTCTAAAGAACCCTGGAAAAGACGCTGAAGAGATTAATGCTAATTTTGTATTTAATGTGCTCTGTATTGCATAAACAAGAAAAGTGAGATAGAGTGCGTGGGTTCCAAAGATGAACCTTTTGTGGAAGGTTCCTAATTTGTTTTGACTCTTTCTAAAAACCATGCTGTCCTAGTCAGTTGGTCACATTCTCCATTTTGAGTTTTATATTAAGATGTCCAACTGAATTCTCATTAGAAATGCTGTTTAATGGGAGATGTAAAAAAAAACCCCAAACCCTATAGCATTGCAGATGAGTTCTTCAATGAAATTGATTCTCATTAAAAATCACTCAGTCTCTGTTAGATAATGGAAAATAACAAGTAGCTCATAACCTGGCAGACTTGGGACCTATGACAAACATTAATCAGTAGTATGATAGTTAGCATAGCCTGGCATTATAGTAATTATGTGAAACATGCACAATAAGGGGCAGTTTGACAAGAATAAGCACCAAAATGAGGTAAAAGCTATTTACAGGGTAAAGTATCAAAGGCAATACTTGTTCTGTGCCTAGAGTGCAAATTCTGTGGTATCCCGTATTTAATGTTATATGGAAATAGCATTTGGGTATATATTTGTGATTGCAGTTAGTCTGGGCATGGCTTGTAGTTTAAAAAACAAACAGTTTGAGACCTGGATTCTGATCTCTTGTGACTCTTTATGATTATTGACTTAGTTTATTTTTGCTAGAGTAATACTAGAGATTTAAGTTTGTTTAGTACCAATAAGCAAAGTAGCATTTCAGGGAAACTTTTTTCTATTTCTTCTATCAGCCTGTAATCTGATTCTGCATTTTATACTGTAGAATTTGGTGAAGGTTAAATATTAAAACTAATTAATTTTTTATCCCTGAAAACCTTCAACATTTGAAATGTTGAGTTTAATTTTGCTGCACATTGCTTTCTAAACACTTCAGTGTTCTGCGTGGAGAACATTGTTGTAATAGACAACTTATATGATCAATTTCCCTTGGAAGGTCTGAAATTAGTGGTAGATTTGTTTTAGCTTGTTACTTCGTGTGTAAATAAGATAAACATTTGTAAATTCCTTGCAGCCATGATCCATTTTGTTGTACTTAAAAATAGCAGGTTTTTACCACAATTGGAAACTGTTCCTTCAGACTACTGCTAAAGGCAGCTATTGATTTTAGTCTACCACTTTTGTATTTCCTCATATCAGTGTTCTAACCTGTTTACTGTTATGCCTTGAATTCTCTCCGCTGCCTTCCTTAGATGCTAATTTTAATGCGATGCTAATGCTCTCTAGAAGAATTGTGGAAACGCTGTGGAAGTTTTGGATTCTGTGTAGCTTTGCCTCTCTTTTTCACGAGTAACGAACAGCAGCGTTCCTTATTTTACTACACTGGCTGCTAAAGTTGCATCTTGGCTGTACTTGAGTGTGAGAAGCCGCGCTCCAGTTGACACCCGCGCCCAGGCTGGAGCGTGTCACGGGGCGAGCACACGCCCGTGCTCCGCCGCCCGCTCGGGGCTGCTCGGCAAGCTCGTCTGGTTGCTGGAGCCGTCGGCGGGATGCGCATCCCGGCACATCCCATGGCAGCTGGCACTGCACCTGTGCCCTGCAGTGCCTCCGCGAGCAAGTCAGGTGTCAGGAGTGTGCTGATGGGGTTTCCCTTAGAGGTGCGGCCACTTCTTCCAGTCTGCTGCAAACACCGCCAGCCTGAGGGTGGTGAGTGAGGGCGGAGAAGCTGGGCAGCTTGCTGGGGAATGTGGAGTAGTGCATGGCTGCATTTCTGCGGCGCTGCTGGGTGTGGTGTATGTAGGATCGCTTTTTAAACCTACTGAAGGTGTTCGTAAAACAAAAAAGGTACAAGCCAATTGTTGGACTGAATTCACAGTTTTCAGAAAGTGTAAGGAACAGAAAGATGGTAGTAAAATGTTACATTGTTACAGTTAATAAATGAAAAAAGTTTTTATAAAGCATATTATAAAATAAAAAATATTGGTTATTATTAGGCTAAGCTTGGAAACAGGATTTTGCTTGGATGTATTTTTGTTTTCTTTAACCATGGTAATCGGCTCATCGGAAGGTGCTCATCCTAACATTCAATGCTTGCTGGTGGTAAAGGTTTGTTGTGCTTGTTACAATACATAGTGGCAATAGGAATGCTGTTTACTTCCTCACTCATTCATCCTAATAAAAATTACGTTTTTATTTAAAGTAAAAAAAAAATTACACACTAAAATAGGTGCCCTGCTCCCCTTTGGGTCTTGTTTATTTTATTGATTACATTCTGAAATTAGACTTTTGAAAAGTTTTGGAAATGCAAAATTAATCCTTTCTTACTTTAGCATATGAAACAACCTTTGCAGTGAAGGAGGGGTTGAGGTGTTATTTTTTTTCTCTCTTAATGCTCTTGTGAATTAGGAATGGAATCACTTTTTTCTGAGAATGTATTTTCATATAAAGTCATAGATTCTGACGTTAAATTTTCCATATTATTACTTTGAAAAAAAAAACCCCAAACCCAAACCAGAACAACCAACCTGAGTTCTGTAATCTGAAACAGACTAACACACGCAGAGGTAAAATATTAGCAAAAGGTCATGCTGCACTTTGGTAGTAACGTCAGGAATAGAACCCAAGCACTGTCTCCTGGGAAGCAGGGTGTCTTAATTCTGCTTCTTGTGAACAGAAGGGAACAAGGATATTTGTGATGTGTTTTGTAACAGTTGATGGACTCTGAACTGTTCTTACACTGTGAGATTCTCAGGGGTGGCCGCTTAAAATAAGAAATTCACCCATGCTTTTATTATCTTTAATCCTGTGCTGTAACCATTCTGTAGCTCTGGACTGTATTATTGCAGTTTACTCCTTTGTTTTACTTTTAGCAATCCAAATTATGACATGCAGAGCAGTATGCTGGGGGAGTAAAGGAGTGGATTTTGACAGTCATGATGTTTATGGCACAGTTAAAACAGTGTAAATGAAACTTCAGATTTGCATCTCACTGGGGCTATATGTTGTAAGTAAGGTTTTATAGAAATGGATGATCTGAAGAAATCTTAAAATCACTGGGGTGTATTGCCTTGCTTTCTCTGAGATTGGTATTTACAGTGGCCATTTGTGCCTACCTCAGAGCAGGAGCTTTTTTACAGCTTCTTGTGGCATGTGAGTTGTGGTAACTTCTGACAAAAGTGAAAACTAGGCATAATTTTTAGACTAACCTAATAATCCTGTCTTTCAGGTCTTTGGGTCATAGGCATATTCATTATTATTTGAATAATTTATTACAGACACTCTTACCGGGTTATGTTATGTATTATTCTAGTAATTTTTTTGACATCATAATTTGATGGATAGCTTGCTTGTTGAAAGTAAAAAGCTTCTGTGTGTTATTTACTTTTTCTTGATTAATTTTTTTTATGAGCAAGGGATTAATTAATTCCTTGTGCTTTATTAGTCCAACTGATCTAGTTTATTACATTATGTCCATGATACCCATGACCTTGGAAAAGCCATAAAAAATTTCAAATAACCTCTTCCTGTTTGCCCATGTCACTTTAAAGGACAGTCCTAATAGGGTAAATGGCAGCAAGCAGAAAGAAACATGCTACATAGAAAACAACTTTTTTTTTTCTTGCTTCTATATTTAGGTTGGAATACTTAATTTGTATTTTGAGAGGCCAGGTTTTTATAATCCAAATAAGCTAAGTAACCTGAATTCTGCATTTGGAACATCGGTTTTAATAATTGACATTTATATTCATTTCTGGACCACATTTTAGCCTTTTTGCAGGAATCAGAGAACCAACAGTTCCCCAGTGCAACAGTTACTATGAGCATGGTACACAATCTAAATATATTTGTGGAGGTGGTGTTATAGCTGTCTGTTGAGGAATACTGTTTTACTTTGTCCTGAAAGATACTTTTAGATTGGTGCTTAGAAGGAATAAGCCCTTATTTCCTATATTTCAATATTTGTAAACAAGACATTGTGATTTAGTGGAACTATGAATAATGTGACAGGCAGTAATATAAAGGACTTTTTTTTTTAAAATAATACAGTTTGATAATCAATGAATCATAAAACATGGATGAAAGTTGAATTGTTGTGCACTATGGAGATACCTGAATACAGTGTTACTGCTGTCCAAAATCATAGGAGTAGCCCACTGAACAGAATAATTGCATGCAGCACTGACTCAAAAGAAAACTGTTGTCTCTTGTTTATCCTTTTTCTGTGGCCTCTTTTTTTCAGTAGCAATTAGAGAAAGTGTTAAAATCAAGTGAAGTGTATCACTGTAGGGCACATGTAGAGACTTTCTTTCCTTAATCAAATACTACAGCTTAGCAACTAAGGTTGCATAAAAGATTTTATCATTACACTGTTTCAGACTTATGTTTTAGTTTTTTCTGGTGTATGAGCATAAGACTCTACACTTTGGTTTTGTTTTCTTTTTTTTTTTAGTAGTAGTAGTGGTAATTTAAAAGGTTAAGGAACATTTTACATCTAAAATTGTGTTTCTGATGAACTCCCATGTTCCCATAGCAATTTTAGTAACCACGCGCTGTTTAACTGGAAGAGCGACTTGAGGATATTGCCTGGTTTGTCTCTACCTCCCATGGTAAACCTTCTGTTTGTTTTGTGAATTTAGTAGTCAGAGGTGCGTGGATAAAACTTACCATCTCCTACTTAATGACATTTCACAGCCAGCAAGGCTGCCAAACGGCTGAACAACTTTCCTTTTTACCTCATTAAGCAACACAGGGGAACAGATCACAACAATTATTTTCTACCATAATGCCTCATGTTGACTGAAACATTTAAGTCTTAAAAATAGAGCAGTACCATAAAATAAAAGGCTTAAATGGGAGATGGACATCTTCACAACTCCAAATAGGTCTAAGGGGAGAAGAAGTGCAGAGACCCAGGTTAAGAAAATTGAGCTTTTTCAGGTGAGTGAAGCATGAGTTGAAAATGGTGAGAAAAGGTTAAGCTATGCTCATCATAGTATATTATATTAGAGGTAAAATTTAAACTTGTTTTTTCAGCAAAACCATACTGAAGGAACAAAATTAAGCTAAGTGTTTCTGCTTTCCCTAGTGGCAATGCCTGAACTGTAGTGACACTTAAAATAGTATGTGTGCTATTTTGCAAAGAACATGACTGTATCAAAAGATCTTTAATAACTGTCTTTTATCTGATCAACCTGCATCTGTGATGCTTTAAGGGTAGGACAACTGTAGTCTGATAATCCTCTTCAGATACCAAAGTGTCTTGCAATGCTTGTGGTTATGGAGACTGTGATTTCATATGTGTTTTTTGGTTTTCAAGAGCTGTAATTAAAAAAAAAAAAAGAAGACATATTTCCTTCTTTCTCCCTGTCTTCTCTCCAACAACAAAAAGTTGGCCCCCCCATTCATCTGTAATAGCAGTTTTGGCACGTGGTGTTTTGTTTGTCAAAAGGCAAATAAACTCACTGCTTCTGTTAGCCTGGCTTCAGGGCTTTTTTTCTTGAAGCAGCAGATCAGACAAAGTGTTCAAGAAGAGAAGGTGAAGAGTGAACAGTAAAAGAGTGTTCTGTGGGCAAACCACTGTATCCATGGAAAACACTTCCGTGGCCTTGGGAGAAGCCTGCAATTCAGTTAGAATAAAATTTGATCTCCACAGTATGTGATAGCAAATCGTTAGTACGTATATGTGTTTGAAAAGTGTTTTTCCTGTTGTAGGTGGGCACAGATCACAGTTAATGGCTGGGCTGTGGTTGTGTTAACTGAGCTTGTGTCTTGCTGAGAACTTACTTTGCTTGTGAGTTCAGATTTCACTGGAAATTGGGCAATCGTTGTGATGATGCATTTACAGAAGAAAAATTGCCACTTCAATAGGCTCACAGTGTGACAAATTGTGGACAGCACTTGGGGAGGGCTAGGAATATGCTGCTATTTTTTTTTTTTTTAGTGCTTTTACATTGCCTTGAGGATAGATAGATTGTTACAGCAGAGGATAAATATATAATGACTTTTTTCTCCCCCCTTTATTTTTTTTTTTGTGTGTCTTGTCCTATAAGGAAAGTAGGTTCTGGAGCTTTGGCTTTGTAATTTTTCATTGGTTGAAGACTTGTGTTACTACTTAATTTACATATTGATGGAAACCTCCCATCAGCTGCCTTCAGAGTTAAATCAGTAGCATGCAGATTACTTTGGTAATACTACCTGAAAATACTCCAGAACACGCTGCTGTGAGATAGAACACACTGAATTAATCTTGCACTTGAAAATTAGAGCTCTACAATTCTGATTGTTTCTGTCCTTCAGACAAAGCAGGACAAAGACAAAATAGGAGAACTGACTCTTACAGAAAGCCATTTTGAATTGTTGTCCCAAATTTCCACTATTTCTTTATTTTTGTTTGTTATTTTGTCCTGTTTATCCCTGTAAATTTGGGTGATGATGTCTAAAGTAGTGTCTAGGCTGTCAGATTCAGTTACGGGCTTTTGATAAAATAATTTTAGCTCTGAAAATTTGACGTTTCATTGTCTGAGATTCTGTTACTTGTTCTGGCTTCATAAATTTTACCCTCAACCTCTGCCCATTTCAGCTTATTTTTCCAACACAAACCTGAAATAATGAAAACACTGAATTATTTGAATTGAAAATGTCAAAATTTGGCTTTGTGTGGCAAAGTGAGCCGTGACAATAAGTAATCAATTTCGCTAATTTGGCATTGAATTAATTGTAGAGGAAACCGCTGGGAATTCTCTTCTGCTATATTTTAGGATTTTCCCTGCATGATTTTCTATAAGGAGTCCACAGAGATCATGGAGTTGAGTAATGGGTTAATGTAATTAGCTGAGTAGACATAAATTCATCTTCTGCATTTAAACTAATGAAACTGTGAAGGGTTTGACTCTTCGTTCTCCCTTGCCACAACAAGCAAAACCAGGAGATTTTTTGATGGGATTTTGAAGAAAATATGTTAAGTGCAAAAACTCATTTCTGTTACTATAATAGAGGCATTGCAGATGCCAACTCCTCATCAGGATGATACTCCATAAAGCATACAGGTCTATACAAGTCTATAATGTGTGCTGACTGACACAGTGATACCTTGGAGTACTCATGCAGTGTCCCAGAGCTGTGGTGGATAGAGTGGAAGAAGACAAAAACAATGGAGAGCAAAAGGGAGCAAGTTCTTTGAAAAGATGACTTAAAAAGCTTCTCTTATTAAAATACTGGGTGTCGTTTGCCTACTGTGTGACTTAATCCACTGCAAAATACTCAGTCATGCTTCTTAAGAAAACTAAAAGATGCCAAACCAGAATCAGACCTACCACTGAGCTTCTGGATTTTTTTTATTTTCTTGCTTCAGGGGGGTTAAAAAAAATCAGCTACTTCTGCACCAGGAAAGGAACCTAGAGAAACAAGTATGCAAGAGCCAATAATAAGGGTTGGCAGTGCAGTCTGTTAAGTGACATGAGAGATCAGACTGAACATGTTAAGCTTTTTAAATAGAACTTTTATTATCCCGTTATCTTGTTTGTTAATTAGACTGTAAATCAGGAGTTGTTTTAATTACCACTAGAGGTTTTAAAGAAAAAGTATGAGCTGATACCTTACTAATAAGGTGTCAGCTCATTAGTGTTACCGTGCTGGTTGGCAAATATGGAAGCACCAAGGACAAATTGTAGGATGCCATTCATTATTGAAGACAAACTTAGTAGATCGTAGGATATTATAAACACACTACCAGTTAGTTTCCTTCGTTGTAAAGTTCAAGTGTATCCATTGTGCGTGTCAGAAGTGTCTTGGCTTTGATTAACTCAGCCTGTAGGGTGGTAAGAGCTGTAAGAGGAACAAGTATGCAAGTGGTTCCTCACAGCTGCCAAATTTTTCTCTAAGTGCTAAGGCTTGTTTTTGTATAAACTCACAGAATCATTATAAAGCAAAGCCTAAAAATGAAAGCAGTAAGGGTCTTCATGCTCAGACTTGGTCTTCCTTATGAATTTGTTATGCTGAACTTGAAGTACTACATGTTTTTACAAGATAAAAGTAGGGGAGGGTGTTTCCACATTTGCTGGAATATTGCATTATTGAAGAACTTCTTTTAAAAGAAAATCCAACTCTATGAAAGGTAGTTGGACATTGAGGACTAAAGTAACATTTGCATCACTGGTCTTTTACTTCCTTTTGCTACATTTGGGTTTGGAGACATTTCTGAAAAACACCGTATCTGAGAATCCTGGAATGTTTTCCCCTAATTTGATATTTGTTCAGTGCTTGCACTGTATGGCTCAATGTAAGAAGACATGATTTTAGGAGACCATGCAATACTTGCATTAAGTGCTTATAGTGCTGCAAGCTTTGGTATTTTTAACATGAATTTTTCAATTTGCGTTTATTCTCGCAGGTTTCATGTGAGAATCTCAGATTTCATTTCATCTGGAGAGGGGTGAGCTCTTTTTGAACTGAAACCTAAGTGCCTTTTCTTGTTCAAAAGGAGAGCCTTTGCCATGGTTGCCAGATAGAAAGATGACAACCTGCATACTTGTTTGCAGTGTTTCTTTTAATGCTGACATCCACATAGCTATAACTAGATTATACATAAGGAGTAATTAATTGCTGGAAAATACAGAATATTTTCTTCTATGAAGAGAATGGTGGGTAAGAAATGGTAAAATTTAGGTGAGGATTTATTCCAGCTTTTGAAAAGGTTGAAACTTTCAGGTCAGAGATTCTGTTTGCATGTTATCTCTGAGTTGGTTCAAGAAAGAAATAATGTGTTTATAACATCTATTAATAAATGCTTGATCAATTGAACATTGTAGTGTCTGGAAGTTGGATAAAATACTGAAACATAGCTGGATAGCTATGCAACCATTTTTTATTTTTTATTTATAGTTTCAAGTGATGATATTTATAGTGCAAATAATCTACATGTAAAAATCTGTTCCTGTGGAATAATGTAGTCTTTTTAAAAGAAATAAATTTATAGTCATGTGTCAAGACAGTATTGAGAAAATAGACCCCAGCCACCTTCCTTGAAAAATAAATAATAAATCACTCAGTATTACCATTTTTTAAAAAGTGAAAACAAATCTTAAACAAAGCTAATGTTCAGATCTAAGTGGGAATTCATGGCACATGTGGCCTTCATAAACCCAACAAGCATCCATTGTCTGGTTTCTTCTACTTTCTTGTATTTGCATTTAATTGGGTTTAACGTTGTGAAGTGTAAAACTGGTTTAGGTATGAGGGAGTTCTTACATACTGTAATTTAGAACTGCACATGGGAAGTACTGAACAACATATAAAGAAAACTGCATGTACAACCCATTTACTTTAGTGCATCTAATTATTTGCAGATAAAAGGGGCAGTTTTAGTCTGGAAAACCAGTATTCATGCTTTCACCTCTGTGCAGTGAGGAACTGTCTGCTGTTTCATTAATGCCTATTTCAGACAAACGTTTTTTCTCCTTGTTCTAGCCATTACTGTCACTACCCCACAGCTGGTAAAGCGGTAGAAAGTGAACTTTTATCATCTAGAACCACTAAATACAGGAAAAGAGAGAGAAGGAATGCTCCTGTTTAAGATATGTAAAGCAGAATTAAAATTTGGTTTCTTATCAAAGTGCAAGGCTTCAGTGCCTGAACTGACTCCAGAAGCAAAGCAGCAGTATATGAAGCAATGCCACTTTCAGGCAGGTTTAGCAACACACACCTAAGCTTCTTATCTTGGTGTCTGCCTTTCACAAAGTATTACAATGGCCTACTTAATTCTTCCAATTATTTTAACAAATTTCTAAATGCCTGTAAGCAGTTGCTGCTATGTGGGAAAAAATATTCACCCACAGCAAACCCAGCTGAAATGCAGTTACAGGTTAATCAGCTTTTTCCTATTGTAGCGTCTTTTACAGTATTTCAGCTTAATTAGTTTCAGAACTCTGTTTGAAAGAACACAGCTATATTGCATGTCCATTGAAGCTTTCACATTTCTTTGAAGTTTGCACAGTGTCTATAAAGAGTGGGAAAGGAAATACTTCATGAAATTTTGCAGTGAGAATAAAATACTAAAAATGCTTCATAAACTTAATAATCATAGGAAAAGGGATTTTTTTTCTGGTGGTTTTTTTCACCTTCATGTGTACATTTTAGAATTATAGCTTTAACTTCCACAATGCTGTTATTAACAGTGTTATTAAGAATGTATAATAAACTTTAAAATATATTTCATCCAATGTTCAATACAATACTGATTTTAATTATATAGTGTTCTTATCATGCACCTAATGCCAGCTTAGCTTCTTATTAATGATATATTTATTGGAATTTAATACCATGGCACATTTTATTAGGAAACATGCTTTTGATTTTAGATCTTTTTTTTTTTTTGTTTAGTTAGTTTTTCTTTCTCTCTAAGGAACAGTTCGGTGCTCCTAGTCAAATTTCATGGCTTCCAAGTTAAATTTCGTACAAAATGTAGGGAGGAAAGATCATTATGATGCTTATGTTTTCAAAAGGAAGCATCCTAGGAGGGAAGCCTTTCTTAGTAGCATCCAGAAAGCAGGGGGATATTGAATTCACTTGTTTTGTATTGTGCAGTATACCTTTATTTGTTTTGGTGTTTGTTATCACACGGCGGTGATCTCCATCAAGGGCTGTGATTTAAGGTTACTGGTCTGGATGCTGTTTGCAACATATGTTCACCTCCATTCTCTGCTATCTGAAAAGTGTCATGCCAGTCTTTACATCAGAGGGGTTGTCCTGGTCAGTCACTGTAGGAGGCATCACGCTGTCTGTGCAACTGCCTTGTCCCTGTACTGGTGCTTTCTGTGCTTCCAGGAGATCTCTTGTGGACCCACTCTGCCTGGTTGTTTTCTGTGCTTTAAGCCAGTGCTGTTTGGGGTAGCTTTCCTGCTTCTGAGATGAGATTTTGTCCTTTTGTATTCCAGCTTGACGAAAAGGAGTATTGCAGAGGAAGAGTGGAATTAATATGTTTTTCTTCAGGCTATATATTGACCCATGATCTGTGTAGTAGTTGTAAATTGAACTCTACCACAGGTAGTCATATTAGTCTTACAGAAGAAGGACATTATGAATTTTTTCTGGTCATGGGCTTGTGCTAAGTTATTGAACAATTGCTTTGGGTAGAATAGCAGTAGACCAGGACACTTTTCTGTCTGTTTCTATTGTTTGTAACAAATTGTCATTTTACCTGTGCCATAACTTCATCTGAAGGTAATACATTTTATTTAAGCTGAGTATTGAAGTGGTATACATAAGGTAGTGCATACTCAGATACCCTGAGAAAAGCACTGAAACTTGAAAATTGCAGTGGAGATGTAGCCAGTTTCTCAGAACATTTTGCTGGAGTGTTTCAAATACGAGTTTTGGACAGAACAAATTGCACATAGAAAAGAGAACAAAAACGACAGTCTGTTGTAAGGCTGTCATCTTGGGGTGCAGATACATATTTTAGGCAGCTGGTCTGAGATTGTCCTATATATAGCCACCAGTAGCTAGTGGATATTAATAACTTGGACAGTTTTAACAGATTCTGCTATCAGATAAAGCTGTCTTGTGGTTGTATTACAGTTTTTATGTCACTGAGAAATTGAAGCACATGGAAGAAACCACCAGAGGGTGAATATCATAGCTCCTGATACCCTACAGGTCCATACTGTGATTTAAATAATTGTAAGTGCCTAGTTGGATTTCCATAGGGCAGAGGTATAGCCTGTGTTTTCAACCTTGTTATTCTTCATCTTGTGTAAATACTAATTTTTTTAGTTGCATTCTCTTGTGTTTTCATGTTTTCTCTCCACAGATGTGGGATATACTTTAGAAATTTTGGGAAAGAGCTACACAAATAATTATTAGATTTTCAATGTCACATTTGATTCAGAAGTTTGCTATATTATTTTAGCCATTTTCCTCAACCATGATCGCTTTTCAAAGACTGTACCATTAGAATAAAATCCCTCTTCTTGGTCTGATTAAAAATGGATGGACAAACCATACAATAGGAAAATCACATTTTGTCTTTTTTTAGCTCTTAGACTAATAGGAATGTCTTCTCCAGGTTAGCAGCAGAAGGAAAAATGACAATGAAACAGAAAATTAGTGATGGTGCTACTTTTGAAAGGTAACTTTAAAGTGACAATTTCTAAGAAAAACATTTTCATTTAAATTATTATTGTATCTTCTTTGTTGTCATGGAATCCTTCATAATGTTAATGAATCAAGTAACTTCAGTAATCAAATATTTCTTGTAAAATGAGTGATTTTTAGAGAACTAGTGGAAATGCTGGTGTCTACTGAGATTATTGTATACTTCCAAGGAAGACTGAATATATTTAAGGAGAGAATGCTGTTCAGCCTGAAAGGACAAATCTCACAGTGAAAGGTCATTGCCAAAGGTACCTAATATTCTGGTTATAGGTGAAGGGTTGCATGCTGGCAGAGTTGAAAAGGAATTCAGCATGTATGCTGCTCAGTCTAATTATAACATTACAGATGGCCATTACATAAGGAATGCCTCCAAATCAATATCATCCATGCAGAGACTTCTAAGTGTATATCTGATCCTGAAAGAGCAGCAGCTTGCTGTTTTTCCCCAGGAATGTAGCTCTTGAAGCAGTAAGGAAGACCTTCCCTTCCAAGTTACCTTCTTGGTTGTGCTGACTTGGTATTTACATTTGATTTTCCCTTCCTGATCACTATGTTACCTTCCTTAACATGGTTTTCTTTTTATTGTAGGCATGCATCAGACTGAACCACATATTAGGTGGAGACAGTTATGCTTTATTAAAAATGAATGATGTATACCCTGGTTAGGATTTTTTCATTAGAAGGAAGAGAATGGTGATGCAGAGACTGAATTTAGCTGAAAGGGAGTGAACCAAGCTAGAAACCATAGATGCCCAAGCTAAATTTGTCTTCAAGTGCCTACAGAAACTGGCAGTGAGCTTTCAATAGCAGCAGTAATTAAGATTAGTGTGTTAGTGCACTGTCTGCAAGCATAAGCTCTCGCGAACTGTAAGGAACAGTAACTGTTCATATGAGTAATGTAACAGTGGTGGGAATTGGGCAAACCAGTTGCACCATTTAACTGACGTTTAGGACTAATACAGGATTAGGCATTAAATAATCTATCCTATTTTCATACTGAATGAAAATACCTCCCCCATGGCTAGGTAAAGAGCTCATCACCTTTCCTGCCAGCCCTGGACAGCACCAAAAGAGGATTGTGTTTGTATTAGTGGCTCATATAGTTCACATTTGTAACTAAGCATACACTTCTGTGTTTAGTTATGTTCAATTTTAATGCCATCCACTTCTAAAATGCAAAAATATGTGCTAGTTTGATGGTGCAATCTGCACAGGTTTAAGTAGTGTAGTCTTGCACCTCTGTGTGCACAGTTCTAGAATATATTGCTTTTCTACAGCTGACAGGGTAGAGAATTTTGAAGAGTCTGAACAGCAGGGATTTGGGATTTGCTTACACATCTGTCTTGCTGGATGCACATTCATAAACTATCCAGACTAATGCAAATAGCTAATGTGCTAGATAAATCAAGGTCGTAATAGAGGAAGACCATTGCTAGTCTGCTTGGATTTCTGAACATATGTCTTTTCATAGCAGAATACTCTTCATTAGGATAATGGGCAACTTTTGGGTAAAACAAGCAGTGTTTTTACAGTCTGCTACCCCCTGTTTGAAAATAATAGGTGCCCTGCTAGGTTGCTATGTGTAGGTTCAAATAAATATTGCAGATCTAGTATATGGGCTAAATTGATCATACTTAGGCATGATACAGGTAGCAAAAGCACATTTCGAGCTTTTGTCAGGTCCCTGTAATTGTTGAGTTGCATGATCTCAGCTGCTTCTAATTGTGAAAAGTTAAGGTTACTAAACAGCTAGTACACTCTTCTCACATGTTATTTTATGCACCATCTTTATTTTTTTTATCTTAAAATTGGGACTGTATTTTTAAAATGCATTATCTTTTTAGCATTTAAATAATGAAATTTATTAGCAGCATGATACAGGTTTTGAATGTAATGATACATTGCATGACAAAGTTACATTTCTTGAAAGATTGAAATCCTTACAAAAGGTGCTCACAATGCCAGGAGCTTGCTTATATTAAATAGTGTGGTTAGAATGCTTGGCTAGTTGATTTAGTTTGTTCCACATTGCAGTACAGAACACTGTTAGTTTATTACTGGCTTTCTCTGGGATTACAATATAAGGATGGGGAGAAGAAGCTGGAATTGGCAAATTGGTTAATTATGCAAAATAGCACAAGCTATAAAGTTGTTGTCTGGTGCTGCTGCATTGGGATGTCTTGCATACATCAAAAAATACCCTAAGTTTTTGTTTACAGGAGAACCTGACAAAGCTGCCTCTTCACCTTTAGGTGCACCAGCGGTTAGGTCAGAAAAGGTTGGTGTTTTTTAGCCTTTCAGCTAGAGTCTTCAAGCTGGGGAATACCTCAGAGTGAGGAGGTTTTGTTGGGAAGTGTGTGCAAATGGTTTTCCACACTGTATGTACAAATAAGAGAAGATGTGAAAGAAATGACAGTCAGAAAAGTGGTGTGTGAGCTTGGAATATGAGTAAGGCACAGAAAAGAGGACTTCTGAGATCTTCTGGCTTTCAGCAATAGTAGAACTGTTTATACCCAAACAAAACAAGCATCTTGTGCCTGTGATGTTCCTCACCTTGATTACTGCTGGCAAAAACCATTCAGCATATTGTTCACCTGATGATGAAGGCTTCCAGTTCCCAAGCACTGCTTGTTTGTACCCACTTCTTGTGTGCCAGTATTGCCTATAGCTTAAGAATTTTTCTCCTTCTCTTTTCTTACATCCCTGGTTTGTTTACAGAGAGTACTTACTGCCTCTCAGCTTTCATTTTACTAGACTAATTAAACAAGCCTCCGTTGGTATCCTCTTTGTACTGTCCTCTTCTCACTTCTGTGGTCATTCTTGTAGCTTTGCCCTGCACATGCTTGAGCTTAAATCATGAATTTTCTAAGGCAGATGACCAGAACTATTCACAGAGCTGCAGATAAAATCTTACCAGTTTCTTGTAAAACATCCCCATCTCTACTGAAAATTCGTCCCTTGATGTAGCCAGATTGCATATGCCTTTTTGACAGCTGTAGCTCTTTGACAGGTTGTATTCATCCCAATTGATTAATACATCCAAGTCATTCTCCTGCTCTATTATTTTGACTTGATGATTTGCTAGTAGAATTACAGTAGAAATTTGTCCTGTTCCCAGAATGCTTGACCTTGTCTTTGTGCTATTGTATTTTGTCATTACTATCATTTTGGTCCTCAGAAGTTATTCAGTTCTTGCAATATGATATTCTGATTTTACTCTGTATTGATACTAGTTCCAATTTTATTCTTTTTTTAACCGTCATCAAGTATCTTATTTATGATCCAGGGCTTTTTGTTTATTTTTGCAACAAAGTAATTTCTCACAGTGGTTTGTAAGGATCTCCCTTCTTAATATAATTTTTAGTTCAGTGGTTTCCTTCCACATTGTAGCCTCACTTATTTAAGTAAAATCCTTGCTGTTTTGCATTCAGTTTGGTTTTTTGTATCTTACTCGTGTCCCTAAAATTTGGGATTGTAAGACTTAGTGAAGTACCTGTTTTCGTAAGACACATTGATTTCAGTCATCTAAAATATTAGTTACCTCCACAACAACAAGTTACCCTGGGCTGTTATAATTCTGTATGTGAACGTAACTAAGTCCAGCCATTTTTGTATGGGTGGGAATCTGTTCATTAAAATGCAATATGAAGTTGATGAAAATGCCAGATGAAGAAAATAAGGTTCTTCAGTGTCAGAAGAACCATTAGTGACTCTCAGCAGTGTCTCTGAATTTCTCATGAAGTTTTCTGAATGTGAAATGTGCTTATTTATAAGCTTGTCTATGCCTTTTTATGAGACCTTTAGTTATAAGGCTGTCTAGGCATACTTTTCAAAAGTGTTTTAGGTAACTGGAAACCCTGGTGACACTTCATTTTTTGATTATAGAATTAATATGTAGGCTCAGAAATACATTGAGCTCCTGCTTGCTTCGTGCTGTGAGAAAGAGGCAGAGCATTTTACAAAAATTTTTGTAAGATACTAAGTTTTCTTTTTTATGATGAAAAAGCATACCGAGGATATTAAAAAAAAATCCATCGGTATTCCACTATCAGGCCAGACACAATATTACAGAACATTTCAATGAAATACACTATTCAAGCCTGTCTTCCTTGAGGGGAAACACAGTATGCAAATCTGCTGGAAAAGGCCTGTATTGGTGTGTGCCTGCCTTAACCAACATGACTGTTAGACGTGATTGTTAGATCCTAACTGTGTCAATCTTGCTAGCCTTTATCTTGATAGTACCTGACTCTCTCCTTTGTATTTAAAAATAGAAATGACAATCTCTCTCCCTCTGCCTTTTTAGCTTGATTAGTTCATAGTTGAAAGTGTGAGACACTTGAGGGAAAAGCTAAATTGAAGGGTTGAGGCTCCCATTCTGCACGGTTAAGATGCACTGTTCTTCCAGGAGCAATTGCTGCCGTCTTGTTTTTTGTCACAGTCACATGAAAGTCTTCCATTTGAGTGCTTTCTATTGTTTGTCAGTTGTGCTGGTGTGGAAGATTATGGCTGTTGTGCTGACACACAAGGGAGAGGGAACCCAGCCTTTCAGCAGCCGGTGCCATAATAAACACTGGGAGATGCTTAAGGCTGTGCTCAGAACACAGCAAAAGCTGCACCAGAGCAATCAATGGGTGCTCCCCTTCCTGTCATGTAGGCTTTCTAAACTCATTTATGTGTGAACTGTATTTCTGTTAATGTGCTTGCAGTGTTTTTTCACCACGATGATTTAAATAATTCAAGGTGAAGGTCAGGTGTATGTGGTACAGTTTGTTTTTTCTCTGTCATGGGCAGTGATGGGATGGAATGTTGCTGTCTGTCGATGACTGTGAGTGATTTTTCTCCTGTTTTTATCTTAGTGTTTAGTGACACTGACACCATCAACAATGTGTGATGCTAAGCAGCAGCAAAGAAAACATTACTGTAGATGCATCTATGAAAAAGGTGTTTCAGTGGTTAAACAACAGAATTGATGGAATAGGCTTTGTGGTAGGTAAAGAGACAGTGTTTAGACTGAATACTGTTCAAGGGGAAAAGGAATAGAACTTCCTTAGGGGCATGAAAATATCTCTTCCTTCCCTATAGTGTATAGATCCTATCTAAAGAAAATGAAGTGTGTGCTTAGTTCTTTCTCATGATTCCTCAAAATTATTTTAACACTGGAAATGACACTCCTCATTACTCTCTGTCTGGCTCTAGTCAACGTTATTGTAATTACTTGATGTAATTAATGTTTTTTTATGATTCTATAATTTTGTGCAAGAAGAGTCCTGTTATTTACATAATATGAGTAGTAGCTTATGAACAAAGAGAAAAAACAGATAAATTTACAGATAAACCTCATTAATATATTTTGAGTTCTCTATATTGCAGAAATGTGATTCAGGGTTTTGTCTTTTTGGTAACTGAAGCTGTTGAAAAATATGTGTTTTCATCTGGATAGCATCAGATGAGTTCAAATGCACTAGGGTGAGTTTGGGGTTTTTGTGCAGCTTGGGGAACGTGAGGGACAGTGTTTAAAAACAAGACATTTATCACACTAAGAAAATGTGTATATGTTACTTCAAGCCATGTATAGAAATATAATCTATAGATATTCATCCCCTCCTTCAACCAAATATGCTTTTTTCTTTTGCCAACAGAGGCCTTTAAGTAGCTGTGTATTGCTACATCTCTGTGTTGAAAATTATCCTACCCAGGGGCAGGTTGTGATCCTTCAGTGCTGGGTTGGCAATTATGAAATGCAGGCCAAAGACGGCGAAGATAAAAGAAGAGAACTTGGTACATTTTCTCATGGGAGATAGGACCCAGGGCACAATGGAATAGGCATTACAGTGATGCCAAACAAACTTCTGGAGCATTCAAGCTCAATTTATCTCCTCTAGTAACCCTGCTTCTGTGAAAATACTCCCAAGTGTAGCAGGGAGGGAGCATGGCCAACTTTCTCTTCAGGCAAGTTTGGTTTAGCCACTGGAATTGAATGTTAATAGATTAATTTGGAAACCCACTCAACCTGAAACTTCATCTAACAGAAAAAATGCAGAACTATAATACGATTGAAAATATTTATTCTCATAAATTTTTGCAGATGCTGCAGCTTAATAACTCTCTGAAAGTGATTTATTTAAGCCCTGTATACCTTGGTTTCAGACTGCCATAGACATTTAAGTAATAAGGCAGTTCTGCCCTACAGAAATATCCCTGTGTTGTCAGAAACACAAGATGAAAAAAGAGAATTTATTGAAGCCATATTAGCAGTGAGTTGCCTGTGTCTTGTATAAAGTAGAGGACTTATTTTTTAAAGGATTTCAGAAGGCATAGGAAGTTGTTCTGTTTGTTCGTTTATTTATTTTGGGCTTCGGCTTTTTCTTAAAATGTGAAACCTTGATGTTTGTCTCTACTTTCTTTTCTACATGAAAAAAAGTAATATTCAACCTAATTTTTGAAAGATCTGTTATATTAAGAGAGTCTTTCTTTTGTGTTGTGATGTGCTTGAAGGCAATTATTTTTGTTATGAATAATTATCACTGTTATTATGCAGATATGCTTGACCAACAAGGGCTTAGTTCATCCCATTTCACAGTTACCACTGTTTGCAGTTAAAACCAGAAGTGACTGTGTGTCCCTTTTTTAATACAGTTGCATCTTGAATCCTTCTACATTACACCTAGGTCATAAAATGAAACTTGTGAGAATCACACATAATGAAGAAAAAGGAAATTACGAAAAGAGAGCTCAGGAATAAAAGAGGTGGATGCGTAGAGGAGAAGCCTGTTGAGTGGGAAGGAAATAGGTGTGCCGGAACTCCAAGATTTACTTCTCAAACCTCATGTGCTTTGGAAGAAACCAACTCAATTGTGATAGCCTGTAAAATTCAGGAAGTTAGTGCAGACATATAAGAAATGTGAAAAGTATTTTAATTTCCTGAAATCTTTTCATTGTAGAATACAACTAACATCCTAGAGTTAGTGTTGTGAGACTGTTGTAGCTCAAAAGAGGCCAGTTGTATTTGTCAGTGAAATGAAGGGCTGGTTAGAAACTCTGAAGTGTTGTCACTCTTCCTGTATCTAGGGAAGATAGGATTATATTTGTGTCTAATCCTATACACATAGCAGATAAAGCATTTAAAATATTGACCATCATAACTGTATTCATAAAATCTACTTAAAAAACAGTACAGTACGTACTTGTATTTTTATTCCTCTTTTGGCAGATCCCATGATCAGTATTGCTCTTGGTCTTGGTGTCCAGTCATCCTTGCAGTTGATATTTAGGATATTCTTTTCAGAAATATTTGGTAACTAGAAATACATTTCAGTGAAATTGCAGAAATATATTTGCAGCATTTATAGTTAAGAGATGTAAAAATAGGTTATAATTGGAGGCTTATTTTGTTTTGGCTTAATCTAAATGTAATTCATTGTAAATATAATATGTAGATGAAAGAAGTCCTTATACAGAAGATTTAATTGGTCTACCAGCAATGTATTCATTTTCAGGTAAGTGTTACAGGTATACTTGTGTATGCATTCTATGCTGACCATATGGTTAAAGTATTCATTAGTATTTTATATATTTAAACATTTGGTACTTGTAGGTGCTGTTAAACATTCTTATATAAACATCCTCTGTGTAAATGTAGATGGAAAAAAAAAAAAGACTTGAAGCTTCCAAGTTTCTCACTAAATTATTGATATTGATCTAGCTATGTGCTACTTGCTGATCCTGCATTGTACTGTAAAGTACGTGTCATGATTACTGCCAGCCATTAGCTTGGAGCTGCTGGCAGTGATGTAATTTCATCTTTGTGTCGTGGAATCGGATACCACTACTTACTTAAATTGAGGGGGCTTTTTTCTCAGTATAGCTGAAAAGAGCTCTTTGATTGCAGGAAAATACCTACTTTCTAACAGTTTATTTTACTGCAGTAAGTTGAAAGTTTCTGTGTTAGTTACTTGAATCTGACCACACTGACGTGGTTTCTTCATGAAGCTTGTGTCACCTAACCCATGATTTGCAGAAGTACTGCTCCAGTACTTCTTGCTTACTAGCTTTTTAAAGTATTCCTTTGAAAAAAATCAATGTGAAGGATTTACTTTAAACCTTCAAGGATTTAAAAACTGCTTCCAAATTTTAAGCTGTCTCTGTGTTATTCATGAATAAGCCGAATAACTTTGTTCATTGCCTGTATTTGACACTGGAAGAAGAGAAACAGTAGGGATTTTTTATGGTTATGATTTATTTTTCTTTCCTTTTTTTTCACTTCTCAGTACAAAAATATTGGTAAACTATCTCTTAGAGAGCACCAGCAGCCTTTTATTCTTAAGTACATCTCTAGATAAATAGATGTACAGAAAAAACAGAGTCAAGGTTCAAGGATAGTAGGCTGACTATCAGCAGAAGGTGTGACTGGTCAAATGGTGAAAGAGACTTACCATTTTTAAATGAAAGAGTGTACACTAATCTGTCCAGTATTTTCTGGTTTCATCTGTGACATTTGCCACAGCACTTTGTATGTTTTTTATAGCACGATAGCAAATGTTCGATAACCTGATATGTGGTGTTTAGGCTCCCTGCTACCAGTTTTCAGTTCAGAAAAATCAACTTCTAGCTTTGCAGTATTGGATTTCTTTGCTGCTATACCTTCATTCACAACACATATACAGAAGAAGTAAAGCTTAGTCTGTTATAATCCAGATTCATCGTTATTTGCAAACCAGTAGGAACCAGACATTGTGCTTGGCCAAAATTACTTATGAAACTCAAGGTCCTTTTTCACCATGCTAATTTCATCTTCTATAAATGTCACCAAAACAAATGACAAAGTAAAATGCCACATGCAAGATGCACATATATGAAAAGCTGCTGCAGATAACACTGACTGCAGTTTTTTCACCACAGATGCTCAGCCTTGAGAGTCAGTGCACTTGTTTGAAGTGTTGCTGTTTGTGAGAAGGAAGATTGAGCTGTCATTTCATTGAATATCTAATTGTGGATTGATGGGGGAGCAGTCTGTAGAATTGATGCATGTTTCATAAATGATCCTGAGTTAATTACTTGTATAGCATTATGGAGTTTAAGGCTGCAGATTCGGGCACAGACATTAGAGGGTACGTCTGTGTAACATCCTTTGACTACATGACAGTGTGCTGTTTTTTCATAGCATTTCTCTCTTTTGTAGAAGGTGTATAATGATGTAGGCAAAGGTATCGGGAAGAACAATAACAGTCTTGAGACAGAGAAATTGCGATATTCCTTGAGAATTCTTGGAAAAGCTAAATCAGTGTTCGCCAAAAATAAAGCGAATTTAAAAGCAAAGTCTGAGGCAGACAACTCCATGGAAGATTTTAGCCCAAGAATTGTTTTGGCAATGTTGCCAAAACTCTCCTTAAAACCCCCCAAAATTCTATGTATATTCTTGTGCAAACTGGGATTGGATGAAGTGGTGTAGTGTATATGAAGACATTAGATAGCTTGAATGTATGTATATAGTCTTAAAGAGAGTTGACTTATTTCTTTCAAAGGTCAGTAGATCTGTAGTAATTTTTAATGAATTCTTCATACCTTGGAAGTTTATTTTAAGTTCTGTGTAAGACCTTAAATCTTAGTTAAAATGAAAATGTCTTACATGCTATTCCATTTCTCCTAAGTTTACTGTTGCATGTGTATGTGTTACTCTGACCATTTTTGTGTCAGTTAATATCTTAATACATCTACTAAAGGAATTATCTTTGCATAGACGGCAGTAAGTGGTTATCTGAAAATCAAACTAATTTGTCTCTCTCTCTGTCTAAAATATATAAATCTGACTTTTAAGTACAGCTGTCTTTTTGGAAACCATCCTTTTTTATATTTTTTTATTATACTTTTTTCAAAATTTACCAGTAAAATAAAATCTGCAGTCTAACAGTGGACATCATTTCTAGACAATAAATCAGTTTTTTGAGCCACCAAACCCTAGAGACAAAGGCAGGGAAATATGAAAAATTAAATGAACTTTCTCTGTTGTCAGTGTAAGCTCAGCAAGCTTCCTGCCCCTTGACTGACTCTGATCTGCGTACACCACCAGGCAAAAGCTTTCTCGCAGAATTTTTTGGATACTTCTCCCAGGCTTACTGTGATTTGACAAAATATGCAGTTAAGAGAGAGAAGCTGTTACTTGCTGGGGACAATACATCATATTCTGCTGAGATTTGGTCCCTTGTAGCTAGTGACTAAATTTAAGGCACTTCTAAATTTGCTCAAAAAAAGTTGCAGAACTATTTACATCCTGTTTTTATTACTCCAGACATGTTTAAAAAAAGGAACAAGACACTTAGTTTGAAACTGTGATCATGTTTTATGTTACCTTATTTTTCAAAAGACGGGATATTTTAAAAAATCTTATTGGAAAATGATTTTTTTTGCCTACACAAAAACAGTGCTAAGCACTAAACAGAGTTTTAGGTTTTGTAAATTTGACTTAGTCGACAAGAGATTTTAGTTTGCATTGTGATTTATGGGATCTGTGATTTAATGTGGTAGTTGTGGACTAAGCATTTAAATACAAGTCTAGAATGGATTTGAAGCTGATAGTGATAAAATACTGCCTGTTATTAAAACACTTCTTAATAGACACTTTTTAATAGATGTGCACCTATAAATATAGTTGCCTTTCATTTTTTATTTCATAACTATTGCATCATTCATTTTTATGACTTTCATGTGACAATAAATTGCAAAAAGTTTATCACTGAAGTCAAATCTTCCTCTAAAACTCTCTCTGCCCATTTTAAGGTAATTTAATCTTTGTTCTTGTTGTGTGCATTTTGAAATACTTTTTTGGACTGCACCATTTGCTACATTATTTAAAAAAATACTAAATTTAATAAAAAGTGAAAGCCTCTCCCTGCAGAATTGAAAACCCAAATAAATTATAGATAGCATTTTACATAGAACAGAATTAGTGATTCCTTTATAATCTGTGCATTAGCATTTTCTGACATCGCCCTGTCTTTATTTTGGATTTGAGACCAGTGCTTAGACTTAAATTGTATGACATTACTTATCATAATTGTGCAATTATATTGCACTGATAAAAGTACCTAAAATATAAGTTGGCTAACCAAATACAATACAAGTTTATACTGTTGGATAAAAAAAAACCAAAAAATGGCTTTCTTAGATGTCTAATGGAATTTCTAGTGATCTCTGACTGCTGTGGTCTCATTGATGTGACTGGACATCTCTTACATGTCTAGAGGCATTGTTTAAATGTTTAAATCACTTACAACAGAATGTGTAAATTGGATGGTAATTTAGACTAAAAAATTCACAATTTCAGCGGCTAGACACTGGGATGTAGAAAGCTGTGTTATAAGAGAGAGAGTAAACACACAGGGACATCCCTAGGTAGAGGAGTATTAAGGGAGGGCAAAAAATAGAAGCTGAGTGAATGAAGAAGCAGATTAGCTAGATTGCAAATTGTATGGTGATTTGATAGAAATCCAAGTTATAGTTTTGATCTCTAAGTTCTGATTGATGCAGTCCATTGTGCTTGCAGTATCTTGGTCTGAGCAGATTTACAAAACATTGTCTTTAGACTTCCTTCATTATTCAGTTGTAACCAGTTCTTGCAAAAGCAAGATTTTTCTTTCCAGGAGCAGAGACTACTTTGCTTAGGACAAAATACTGTATACCAGAAAGATAATACACTTGCTGTTCAGGAAATAGTGAAAGTGCAAGACAGCTCTTCAACTTCCACTCAGTTACGACTAGAAAAGCCTTTAGAATCTTTTTTTTATTATTATTTTTAATTTCTTAGTGGTTTTTGTGGCCTGTGTACGATGTGTGGGAAACACAATAATGAACAAATGCCTAGTTAACACATTTATTTTGTGATCAGTTCATACATGATACCTTCCTATACTTGAAAGATGGGCTGCATAAGCTCAGATAGTTATTACGGTATTGTAATGCTCTTGATTTGAAAAAACAGTTTGTGAAGACAAGTGTTTTGTGGTGCTGCTTTTTCACTGTGTATTGTTGGAAAGTAAAGGAAATCTATTGTTCAATTGTTTTCTTTCACTATGTAGTTACAACAGTATAGTTTGTTTTTCTTTCTTTTAGCTACTGGTCATTCATTTAATCAAGTGCGGCCTGAAATTATGGTACATATGAAAATGCATACTAATTTGGGGAAGATAAGTTTCTCATAATAACTCAATTCTTCATAAGGCATAATATATAATAAATAATTTCTAATTTATTGACTAAATCCTTCATTTATTCAGCAAACTTTTATTTACTGTTCCCTTATGGCAGATGCAGACAGTCAATCAGGTTGGGAGTGACCAAACTTGTTGAACACACAGATCAAGCCATTTTTGACAGTTGTAAAACCTTGAGCAGGGAGTTTGAATTGTACGTTCTCCAAAATCTCTTTCATCTTCACCCACTCTCTGAGTCTGGAAAGGCTTCTTGTGTTGCCTGCTTAGATGGAAAAATGTAAGGAAGGAGATGCCAAACAGGATCCTGCACAATGTGACTGGATTTGCATTAATTCTTCATTACTGCAGAAAGTTTATTGATAATTGTTTCTCTAGATACAGGAGTAGCTGGCTGCACATGTTTTGGGTGCAACATGTAGTGGTCTGGCCTGAAGTGATGCAAAGCAACAAGATAGAATCTTTGGCCTGCATGTAAAAATACCTGTGGTTCTGGAAGCTACCCTACATTTGCACACTTCTCTCACTGAAATGAACAAAGTGGCAAGTAGGAAGTAATCATTAGCCTCACTACCGATGTTTGGCTTTTTGAATTTATGGTGGAAGTGATGAGCTGGAGAGCGAAAGCAAATTGATGGAAATTCATGCTTAAGCCTTTTTCAGGAAATAATTCTTAACTGTTTGCATTTCCCAATGGCAGAGATTCTTAAGTTTCTTCTATACATTCTACTGGGGCAAATTTTCTTTCCAGCTCTGTGGATATTAACACTGAATCTCTCTGGCTGCAATTTGGTCTGTTTAGTAGTTTTACCATGAAAAAGGCCATGGAGCACAGATCTCTCTTCTGAATGTGTCAAATAAGTAGAAGTAACAGTCTTCTGAATGTAAAAATTGTGAAATACAAGCTCTTGATCAAATCTTTTATTATAAACAGATTATTTTTTCAGTTTTTTAGTTTGTGTTCTCTGTTACATGATGCTGCTGCTTTTCCCTGAATTCATTTCAGTTTGTGCACATTTGAAGTGAAGTAACTGAAATTGGACAGCTGATGCTTTTTCTTCTACAAAGAAAAAACCCTGAAAAAAACCCATGTACCTCGTATGCAGCACTTCTCTTAAAGCACTAGAGAGGGCAGCATCATCCCACTGTTAATTCAATTTGTGGTCTGAAGTAGGTTCAGGATCCCTTTCTACAGAAAGGGGTCACCTCTGAACATTTCAGCATTAAATTTCTTTCAGTACTGGTGTCATGGTTCCTTTGTTGGCAATGGCTTTGTTTTTTGTTTCCTCCAAATCTGGAACCATTTTTCATTCTGTAGCAAAAGAAAAGGAAAGGGAGCTATCTGCATTTGAAATGCTTGATAGCAGAGTTCTGAGAGGTTGATTGCTTTTTTTATGATTTTCTTCCTGTTTCCGCTCTTCTCCATCCCCCTCACCCCTACCTCCCAAAATCTGTGACACTGAGAAAGAGATTAAAGAACAGCATTAAAGACTCTGCAGAGTCTGACTGCAGAGGTCACTCTTCTATAGAGAAAAAAAATCTAATACTTTTTTTTTTTTCCAAGGAGAAAATGAAAAAGTTTCAGGAAAGAAGGCTGCAACGCAAATCTTTCCATTGGGAAGTCTCTGAAAAGAACAAAAGCTGGCTTAGGAAGATCAGAGAATTCTTCATTCATTTTTATGGGAGCAAGCATGGCTCTTTAGTCTTGGGGCCAGAGCTTATGGAGAAGAATACAGCTTTTTTTTTTTTCCTAGGAACATTTGAATCTATTCCTTGGGTTCGGTTTCAGATCCCATTTCCCAAAGAAACATATGAAAAAGGATGAATACATCTACATGTAAATCTACCATTCTTGTAACAAATTGTCATTAAAAATAGTCAGAGACAACCCATCCGTTTCCAGAGCACCTAGTATTTTCTGCAGGTCTTGTGCAGGTCCTGTGCAGGTCTTGTCTGCTATGACTAAATAATGCTCTATGGCAGGAACCTTGGAAGAATAAAAGTGATGAAATGTTTGTGTGTTATATGGATACTGCATGAAGGAGGGAAAAAGCAGGGAGGGTGGAAATTGCTTGTGTAAGTATCTTGTCTGGATTGCACTTCAAATATGCTGTAAGTCTAAAGCAAAAGCAGTGATACAGATTGATTAGTCACAGTAAAATTAATATGCAGTTGACTTCACTTGTGTGCCGCATTGTATTAAGTTTACTAGATGTTTTTCCATGAAGAAGTGATAATTCATGAAATAGTGGTCACAAGGCACATGTCATCTTTAGCCACTCATATTTGTACCAGTCAAATGTCTGAGACATGTCAGCGTAATTATTATTCTGTCTGAGTCCTCATCAGAAACTTCTGTTGAAAAAGATCACTTCAGCACCCTGTGTGGGTGGGTAAGGCGCACTGTTAAGTACTCGTTAACTTAGTCTGGATAAACCCAAAATGGGATTGATTATATTTGGAATTTTCATTACAATTACAATAACATACTACACTGCCTAATAGTTATCATGTTGCCTTGTCTGTGGCCATGAGCACAGGATTGTGTGAGGATATAAAATTGCTCATTTTGTTTACTGGAAAAAGAATCTCTGAATACCATCCTTTTAGTGAAAAACCAGATAGCCTTATTTTTCTTCCCCTCTTACAAACTCTTTGAATTTCCTATCCTTTAAAGCTTGTTATCTAGCTATAATCACTTTAAAGACTAGTATTGAGGGAAGGATAAAGAAACAATGGCATTGTTATATGAGCGAAATTGTGTTAAGAAAAGAAATTGTATTTATTGCAAAAGTAAACTCAGTTACTGGAAATTCTTCCCCCACCCCTCAAGCTTTTGTTGACATGCAAAACAGATTTTAAGTAAGTAAATGAATTGAAATATAAAGCAAGCAAACAAACTGACATATGCCTCTGGCCTGTTTTTAGTTTCAAATGAGTTCTGAAATTTGAGATGGACTATACTTTCTTTCCCAGAAAATATTTAGGTACACTGGTTTATAACTTATAATTTATCATTTGTAACAGCTGTTGGGTTCTGAATTTTCATAAGCCCTGAATGCCGTGAATGGTGCAATTCTGGTTTTTTGAAGGTTAATAAGAGGTGTTATCCTCTTCAATCTTCATGTTCTTTCATTAAAGACAATGAAAACACTAGCCTGAAAGGCCATATGAAACATTTAAAACAATGGTGAACAGACTTATCCTCCTGCTACTATTTTGCATGTTTAATTTGCAAAATGGAGTCTCATTAGTCTGTCTCTCAGAGCAATATCTGTTTTAAAAATCAGATCTTTGTATTTTTAATTCTTGAGTCTCTTTTATTACACAATGCTGTTGGACATCCCATCAGGGTGTAGTTAAACACTTTCCTAACAAAGCTGAAGACAAATACTCTCTTTCTTTACTCAAATATATTTAACGGTGAATATTTATGGACTGATCTTATTCAACAGTGTAGGCTAATTCTGAAGCTGACTGAGCTGACTGGAATTTCCACTTTTGGAGTAATCAGTGCTCTGTTGTTTTGGTTGTTTTTTGTTTTGGGTTTGGTGTTGGTTTTTTTTTTGGCTTTGTTGTTTTTTCTTTTTTTTTTCTGTTTTCCATAGGTCTTTGGATTCTACATATTTGTCTTCAAAATAATTGAAGAACAGCATTGTCCTGAATTCCTCTTTTTCAACTTGAGTCCATTGTCAGGTCTTAAACTGTGATTCTGCTGTCACAAGAGCTTTTATTGCTGTTTGTGAAAACACAGAACTCTTGTAGTAAATCAGTAAAGCACAGCCTGGTGCCTCGGGAGGGGCTGTCACACCTGGTGGTGCTGCCTGTTGCTGCAGGCATGGGGGTTACCGTGACCTTGCTGTATCCTGTGCCAAGGCCAGCCAGCTGAGTGCTGCTGCTGCTGCTGGATGAGGAGTTGGCTTCTGCTGGCAAGCAGGAATGCTTGCTCTCTCTACAGAGGTTGCTGTCACAGTCCCTTCTGTCTCTTCCAGCAGCAGCATGTAGGTTAAATACTCTACCAGTAATAAACCCCCACAGAAGCTGCATAGATTTCCATTGTTTATTAGTAATTACGTGGCAAAGATTTTTACCTCTTTCAGAAGCAAGTTGAAACATGCTCCTTTTTAGAATTGCTGAATTTTACAATTCAGAACATATATGATAGTCCTGATAATGGAATGATTCATGTGACAGCTCAAACCTTTGGTTTATGGAAGTTATTTGCATTACCAGCTACTGTGGGCACAAATGTGAGAGAAAGAGTAATACCATTTTTACAGAGCAGGGAAATACACACACGAATTGGAGACACAGGAATGGCTAAGAGGGTCCACAAGGTTATTATCCAAATCTTGGTCTTGAAAGTTTGTATTTCTTCACAGAAACTGACAGCAAAGAGATTTTGTATGAGTTTCTATTATGACAGCTGCTACGCTTGTGGTTTCATTTTGTGAAGCCTTGCTATTTTGAACAATACTTTATGTTTTAGTTCTGGAAGTTTTACTCAACAGTGGATATTTAAGAAGTTGTTCAGCTTTTTGTATGAACTGTGCCATTCCCAGAGGAAAAGTCTTGGCTGGTGTATCAACACTGTATTTCTCCTGCTGATTAATTATACCTAAAATAGTTCAGATGTTGGAATAACATTTCTCATTGCTAATGGATATATGTCCTGACACCTAGTCTGAAAGGGAATCTTCTGGAGTCTTTGGCATATATTTAGGCGTTACTTAGTAGACCTCTCTAGCCTTTTCCCATTTTCTGTGTTTAAAATATTAACAACTCACATTTTAAAATTCGTTACCCAAGTCAGGTTTTTCCCTCCCACCCTCAGTTATTCAAGACCTGTAATTTTTGTTACTGTTATTCTGGTTTTGTAATCAGATTCAAGAGTTACTAAAGCACTAGTACTAAAGTTACTAGTGAAATAAGATATTTTCATCTTAGGGGCTACTAGCATAGTATTTAATTTTTTTTCATGGCTACTAGCATAGTATTTGATTTTTTTCATAGCAAAATAATATACTGTAATAATTAAGGCCATGGTACTTTAGTGTATTTACTGCTGCAACTGGTATGGCTACGTGTTCGAATGTTCATGCTGATTTCATGAATCTGTTTTGGCATATAAATACTTTGACATATAAATACTTTGGCATATAAATACTTTGACATACAAATACAGGCTGGGCAGAGGATGGGTTGAAAACAGCCCGGAGATGAAGGATTTGGGAGTGCTGGTGGATGAGAAGCAGGATGCAGTCCAGAAAATCAACCATGTCCTGAGCTACATCAAAATCAGTGTGGTCAGGAGGGCGAGGTAGGGAGTTCTGTCCCTCTGCTCTGCTCTGCTGGGACCCCACCTGCAGTGCTGCATCCAGCTCTGGGGTCCCCAGCACAGGAAGGACATGGAGCTCTTGGAGAGAGTGCGGAGGAGGGTCACAAAAATTGTCATAGGATTGGAGCACCTTTCCTATGAAGAAAGGCTGAGAAAGCTGGGGATGTTCAGCCTGGAAAAGAGCAAGCTCCAGGGAGACATTAATGTAGCCCTGCAGTACGCAAACAGGCCCTATCAGAAAGCCAGAGAAGGACTTTTGACAAAGGCACGTAGTGACAGGACAAGTGGGGATGGTTTTAAATGGAATGAGGGTAGATTTATGTAAGATACTATCAAGAAATTCATTACTGTGAGGGTGATCAGGAACTGGCACAGGTGGATGCCCCATCTCTGGAGATGTTCAGGGTCAGGTTGGATAGGGCCTTGAGCAGCCTGGGCTAGTGGGAGGTTCCTTCCCATGGCAAGGGACTTGGAGCTAGATAATCTTTAGGGTCCCTTCTAAGCCATACCATTTTAGGATTCTATATTGGAAACAAAGTGTCATCTAAGGGAAAACATTAATAGGTGTAGAATGAAACTGAAAGACATCTTGAGCTGTGTGATTGTTATATGCAGCTTAATTGTACTTGAGTGGTTTACCTTCGCTATTGCAACTAAGTTTTTGACCAGTATCTATGCTCTGAGAACAGTGAGCTTTTTTCATTTGGTCTCTTTTCAAAGTCTTCCCTCCTTTTTTTTGTGTGTGTGTAACAGTTATCTTTCATCCTAAGACTTTTCTGTAATGCTTCCTCTGACATTTAAAGAGCAATTTTATTCCCTAATTGCCATTGTACTGCAATCCTATGCAAGCCAGGCTACTTTTGTTGCTAATATAAATAAGCTTTCCATTCCCAGAAATTCCTAGCATCCTTTTCCTGTTCTTCTGCCAACTTGAATCATATTTTTTGCAAATGGATCACCGGATTTGCCTGTCTCAGTTCTGATGAGGTACTACTAGTACCCTGTGCTGTGGTTTGCAGAGTGTTCCAGCAATTTAATGGCTGGGTTCCTGCTCTTGTCCTGCTCTTGTTACAAGATAGTAAACCTTGTGTCGTCTGTGCAGTCAGTGTTTGTGTTCTCTTCCCCTAGCAATCTGAACCTCTTATTTGTTTATTTCCAACTTTGGAAAAAATGGCAGAGGTATCAAAGATAATTTCTTCCCTGCTAATCTTGAGAGCAGGATGTAGAGCATTTTGTAAATCCTTGACTAGATGAAAAGCTACAGAATGAGTTTACTGCCATCTGGCAAAGAGAGCCCATGCAAGAAAGAGAAGTCATAAATGCCTCATCTTAGCTGGACCACAACTTACTATTGTTGTTTACAGGTGCATAGCCTATTAAGGACTGTACTTATTTGTTATCAATTCATTAGCTTTCCAAGTTTTGTTTTGTTTTCTTTACTTCTCCAAGAAGGTTACATACTCATTCACCAATATGAAAGATGTTTCCTTTGATTGCCATACAAGTTCTCAGATTTTTTGGTTGTTTTCCTGGTATATTTTTAAAAAATGTCAAGGTCTTGCCTTGCTTCTAATCCAACAGACCATTTACATGTGGTACAAGTTGCATCTGTGATGCTTCTGTTTCCTTTTATGGGACTAGTCAGATACTGGAAAATGATTGGATTTGTATATTCTGTTGAGTTGGAGCAGCCGGGGTCAGAAAATAAGAATTACTGCATCTGCCTCAAAATTGCATGGGGGATTTATGTTCGTATTTTCTTAAACAAAGTTCATCGATTCATCACTTCAGTGGAGTACTGAGAAAAATGACTTACGCATTCTGGGTTGTTAAGTTTTATTTTGCTTGTGGTTTTGTTTTGTGTTGTTGGTTGGCTCTGTTTTTTGTAGTCTTGTTGATACATCTTGTTGGATGGTGAGATTACTTCCATGCCCGAAAGCAAGGGAGTCTTGGATGCTAAATGCATATACTTCAGAGCACTCTGGGGTCACCTGAATCGTTAGTTTAAACAAATACCAATATTAGATAGATACATACTTCGATAAAAGTGGTTTATTAGCTATTAGAAGTATTGGAGTGTTGAAATCTGTAGTCAATATACAATAATATTGCAGCAATAGAAGCTGTATCTGTTGAGTTCTTGTGCATTTTGTCACCTTTTAAAATGATCTTCTGAAACCATGGATTTGCTATATTTTCAGAAAAAATTGTCTTGGAGTAACATCTCTCTTGATAAAATTCTAGTTGTGTGTGAGCCTGTATTGACTCATCAGAGACATACAGAAACTCAGTTCTTCTCTCTGAAATTACTGATTAAGTGAACAGTAATAGGTGACTCTGTTGTTGTTTAGGTTTTTTTCATCTTTAGTAAATGGATCAGTATGTAAAGTCCACTTGAAATATATTGAAAAAGCAGTCTAAATAAAAAAGTCAAGCTATTTAACTGAAATGTGATTGAAACTCATTACTTCAAGTATAGACAAAAGAAGTTATTTTTGGTCTCAGGAAAACAGGCTGTATGTGAGGCTGGCAATTTTATGGAAGTGACATTTGTGAACAATAGTGTTACAAGAACTCCTCTTAAAAGATAGAGACATGTTAGCACATACGTATCTCATGGATATCATAATGTTTAGGGAATGCTTAAACATAAGTGTACAATCCGTGTTTCAGATTTGCTCTACCGTCCTACTGAGAGGAAATTGGACCACAAATATAGCCCAGTTAGTTTTAAAAATATATCCAGTGTCCTCTGAATGGTTTCCTTTTTTTATTCTTGGCATGTCTTTGTATTCTTTATTCTTGGCATTTTGTGTATTGACGTGGTATGGATATTAAGAGCTGGATTATTAAGAAACACAAATTTACCTTTATGAAGCTATTATGTTCAGAAATAAAGCCTTTCTTTAATATCCATAAAACTCAAAATCACTTTTTCACCTAATTTCTAGCACTTAAATTAGCCTTCACTGTGCACTTCCTTGTGCTGTAGGTCCTGTGAGTCTCATGACATATTTTGTTTTATTTAAATCTGAACAGAGGCTAGAGGGCAAAACTATAATTTATGGGGTGATCTTAAAGAAGCTGAAGCAGACTGAGTAGATGAAGTACTATTACTACTTGTTCTTGAAAAGGATACCTCTTTAGTTTTGTAGATAAAGGATACAACAGGGTACAAATCCAAAGAAACTTACCTGTGTGGAATGAATGATTGGTGTTTGTTATGATTTAACTTTTCCTTGGACACTGACCACCCTTCTAAGAATGTTTTATGAGAAGGGCTGTAAGTAATGTGATAAAATTAAAATGGAGAGCCAAGAAATGATACTTTTAGTGTCTCTTGCTGAAGTGTGAAAAAAATCCTGTTTCTGAATTCTTTTGGAATCCCCATTGTGGTTCCCCCACGTAGCTGGAGAGGTGCTTGGCTGATGGCAGCAGCCTTTGGCTGCAATCCGGCTGCCAAGGAAAGCATCCAAGTTCATCGGATAAAGCAGTAGGAGCAGTATTTCATAAATACAGCGCTGTTCCTGCCTCAGCAAGCCCGAGTGTCCCCTTCTGTGTGATTCTTTACTCCTTCTTAGCCAGCCAGCAGCTCTCAAGCCTCCACTGAATAAACTCAGGCTCTGGGATTTTCATCTTCCTCCAAGCCATATGTTGCTTTATCATGCTATAACCATGAATCAAATCTTCTTGATGGAAGCTTTTTAATAAAGGTGAATTTTATGAAATGTAGTGACCAAATCTGAGAATCAGTTAAGGCTGAGTGATACAGAAATTTAGCCAGGACAGTAGGGATGATCCTAAAAGGACAACTTTACTTAAGCAGTTGGTGTTGTGAAGTAAAAGAAAAGTACTCTGGGAGCAGAAAAATTTCCCCAAATTGAATGAAAGAATAAGGGACATTTCCTAAAGAATTGCATTTTGATGGAAGGTTTTGCATTTTTATAATGTATCTTGTGTGACTTACAAAAGGACAGTAATCTTCACAGGAGATCAAGGTTCGGTAGGTGCCATTAGTGTAATCTTTTTCTAGAATTGTGCCCCTTGTGCTGACCAAGTGGAATACTACTTTCCCTCATGCCATTTTATAATGGTAATTATAAAAGTTTTCTGGAAACTCTATAAAAGAAGTTATCATTTGGATGAAAGAGCCATATTTTACAGGAATTATTCTTTCTTAACTATTCTCATTTGAAAGTTCAAGGATGCTGTATCCTGCTGAGGCACTGATGTTTCTATTTTCAGTACTTTGTGTGCTGCTTGAGTCATATTGATTTCCAAATACTTTTATAGTGTACAAAACAGGAAGAACGTAATAGCGTCATATGGCAACTGAGCTGCTGGTAGTTCTTTTCCCTAATTAAAGTATTTATTAAAATTGCAACAGGAATTGCTCAATGTAACAAGAAGCTGCATTTTCTCTGTTTGCAACCCAAGCTACTGCTTGAACTGATTCCAGCTGTTTCTTCTTATTGTTCAAGTGCAAGCATTATCTGCTGTGGAAGAAAAGTAAGGGAGATACTTTCTTTTAATGTCTTTTCTAAATGTAGGAACACACAATTTGTGCAGGTCAGAAGTGGTGAAGTCTAACAATACCGAATTACTGACAAAATAATAGTTTTCCTTGTGTCTGTGTTATCATTGTTTGATCTATTTATTTGAATGTCATTATAACAATATTATGGAACACCAACTTGCTGTAGTTTGAGTACTTTTTGTTTCACCTACCCTGAATATTCTAAAATATACAACTTGGATAGAATTTTGGTTGTGAAATAGTGTTGGCAGTTCACATTTACATGTGGGTTTTGTTTTAATTTTTTTAGCGAGAATTCCTGTAGTATTTTTACTTCTAAAGTAAGTTGTGAAATGCAGGAACAATGTTTTCTCGTTCTAATATATATGGATACCAAATACTTCCCCTTATTTTAGGCAAAAAAAAAAAAAAATCCCTAGAGCACCTATTTGGTTCCTCTCAGGAGGTTTTAAGTTCTGAGATTTGACGGTGCTGCATAGCTGGTCACGTCCTAAGAGTGATCAACAGTCTCCCAGGTTTCCTGCACAGACATTAACAAGTCTGGTGGAAATCATCCGGTAGAATTTATTTTTGTGCTCTCAAGAGACTTGATTCATTTTTTCCCCTCATACATGCCTGTGATTTCTCTGAAGGGCAGGGACAAATACCAGAGCCTGAAGCAATCACCATGAGTGTGCACCTTCCTCCTGGAACACAGAAAGCTTGCCTTTCGGTAGTTGCATGATCCCCATACTGGGAGGGAGAGATGGGTTCACATGTGATGCTCAGTGTTTTGGCTAACAGCGTTTTACAACTCTGCACTCAGCCTCTGGTTTTCACATACAGCTCATACACTGAGTCGTGTGTGGTTAGACACATCTGTTGCATCCAAAGAAGAGCATCTGAACTCATTGCCTGTTATAAGCTTACGTCCCACAGAACGTATCCTTCAGTATTAGTGGTGGAATGCTTGGTTTAAAGAAGGAAGGTATCAGTGATAATGTTACATTTGTCAATATAAAGGCTTCCCGAATCTGAGGAGTGCAGGGTAGTTTGGACCTTCTCCAAAGCTTGATGAGGTGACTGAGTTATTTCTGTAGCTGCTTGTGAACTGTAACAATAGCAGCTTAAACACAGGAAAATCACAGGATAATTTTGAGCATGGGTAAGTTTTAAGCATTTTGCCCCAAACTGCATAATGAACTTGTATGAGCAGAATACGAAGTCTGAATTTCGTAAGGCGTAAGCCCTGCCTTTATCCATCTTCCTCTTGTACTGCTGATCCCTGCTCTTTCACAACCTTTTAAATACAGCCTTTTTGCAAGCTGGTCCTGTGCTATTCTTGCTTCCTCTGCTTTTCAGTTCTCCATACCTTTACTAAGATCTCTTTTTCTGGGAGAATACCTCAAGAGCGTGAACCAGGCTGTGCTGAACAGCAGAGAAATGGGAGGATGATGTAAGGGCAAAGAAAAGGGTAATTAGAGCATTCTGTATTCAGAAGTATCTCCTCAAAGAATTCACATAAATGGAAAGAAGGATTAGGCCTCTGAATTAAGGGTCTGCCAGGAAATCTGTTGCTTTGAAGACCAAGGAAATAAATGAATAAAAGCTTTACTAACATTGGGTTAAGATTATTCATTAGTGCTCTGTAGTTTTTGAGGATGCAGAGAATAGCTAATACAAAGACTCTGGAAACCAGAAAGTCCATGATTTAATGTGTTCAGCTTTCACTACAGGATTTTAATTCTGAATTTCTGGAATCATGCCTTGCTCTATCTTCACATGCTCTACACAGCCTCTGCAGGTGCTCTAACAGCTCTGGGCACAGAACACCTAGGCTCTTTGCCTGGCAAAATTTGGATTTTTAAATAGGTATGGTAAGTAGGGGCTTTTCCCAGCAATAAGGTTACTCTTCACAAATTACACCCGACTTGCCTGGGGTTTCATTCTGAGATGCTCCTTTCATTTACCCATTGCTATACTTTCAGGATTCATTGTCATATATGCCAGTAGGCTATTAGTAATTCCATGACACGGAGGCATTTTTGTTCATCTCTAGGGAACTTTTCCCACACAATCAATTCAGTTCAGCCCTGAAAGGAGGCATTCTTGATTCCTTGGGATAAATATATACTCTTTTCAAATGACAAGATGCAACTCCTCCAGGCTGCTCTCACTAACAACTCCACTGGTTGCCACACTGAGTGTTAACATAGTGAATGCAGCTGGAGTGTTTGCAAATATGTGCCGGAATGTAAATGTGTGAATGCAGCATAAACAATAACACATTGTTCTAGTTCATTCACATATCTATTCATGTATCTTGTAGCAATTTTCAGGCCCCTGAGAACCGTCATCTAGTCTGGCCTCTTGGCTATCCTTTCTGTATGGATTTCTCAGACAGTAGCTTTCTTCAGGAGTTCATCTTTGAGCTCCAAAGAAATAAAAGATGGACAACCTCTACTAATTGCAGAGGTTTTCCTATCCATGAACACTTGTCACTGAACCATTCCAAGAGACTGTTGGCAGCTCTCTGACTTCATAACCAAGATCCCATTGCTGAGGTGATAAGTACATTATTTTTCATTGCCTAAGGCACAGTCTGAAAGCATCTGAGGTGCCAGTGGCACATTTGAATTGCAGTAACTAATTGCAGTAACTAACTAGTCCAAAACATACAGAGTTAAAGAGTGTTTTTTGTCATATTTCTTTCCATCTTAACTTTTCATATGAAAATGTGGAAGAGAGCACCAGGCTTCTTAAAGTACACCTTTTAGGTCCAGGTGTAAGATTGCTGAAGTTCTCCTGCTTCATTCTGGTGTGCATGGCTCAGCAAGTCCATACAGGCTGTAATTCAGATGAAGAGGAGTTAGCACATGAGTTGCCTTAAGGGGAGATCTTAAGAAGAGCCAGCTGAAAAACAATATTTTGGTTGAACTTGAGTTTTGAGTACTAACTAATGCCAGAATGTAACAAGGGTTTGCATATTAACTTGTGGACTGTGTTTTCCAGAGTCTTGGCTATGCCCTTCCTCTGTTAATTTTCTGTATGTGATTGAGCTGTGTTTTGGGAGAGCCATAGGTCTCTAAAGCCTTAACGCTTTGTATTAATTTATCCGTGGTACTTTGCTGGCTTATTATGAGAATAACGCTCGCCAGTGCTCTCTATTAACTTTCATAGTTATCCTTGCAAACAGTAATTGATCTTTTGGTGAATTTAAATATCCTTCTTCAGAGGCATGCTGGGAGATGTTTTTTCTGTGGCTGAGCGATAATTTTTATTGTATTTACAACTTTTAACAAAGGTCTGGTTTCTCAACTAATTAAATTGTGCAGGGTTTCTTTCTTTCTTCTTTTAATAGAAATACTTTCATCTTCACTGCTTTTTTACCTCTTGAGATATTTTTAGAATTAAAATGATAATATGAAAAAGCCACAAGACATATGTTATCCAGTCTTGGTTTAGACATTTGTAATGGATTCTTGAGCCTCAAGTGAGAATATATCAAGAAAAGTTTAATTTACTTAACCAGAACGATGAAGGAAGTTTGTTCATTTTGACACAATAGTAGTCACATTTTAAGAGAATTATCTCAGGTCTGGTGATTGTGATAGGATTGTATTAATTTCTACTTCTTCCATTTGTTGTATTTCAAATACAACTTCTACAAAGTAGCTGTTGAGGAGGGCTACATCATGCTCCTCTTCTTTTATCCTGCATATATGCTGCAATATAATTTGCATTAGTAGAACTTACTTTATGTGAAATAATGTCTGAAAATCTATAGTAGCGTATATGTGTTTCAGAATGCGTATTTTTATATATATACATATATATTTACTTTCCTTTTAAATCATTGCCATGTTCACTACTCTCAAACCAGGTCAAGTCAGTAAAACATTCAAACTTGGTCTGGGAAGAAAAAGTAATTAATGATATATTTTTTTCTGGATCAGGAAACTATTTAGTGCAAATGTGAGTTCTGTCTCACTAATGTCAGTATTCTTATATTAGTTTTACATGGATTCAGCAGTCTAAATGCTTTCTTCAGCAAAACAAATCAAAATCTTTTAATTAATTGTCTTTAGGGCCTTTTCAGTATTCTGTCCTCAGAGTTGTAAAGTGAAATGTTTTTACTGGGTTTTTGAATTAAGAAAATTAATTTTGTCCTAATCTTACAAAATATTTTACCCATGACATACTGAGCAATGCCATTTTGTTCTGCTGATAAGTGAAATATTCTAGAACTTTCTTACGTTGAGTCATTTGGCTTTATTAAACTAAATACTTTTAACATGTCAGCATGTGCTTTGTTCTCCTTGATGTTCTGTATTTTGAGGAGAGATTCAGTAACTAAGGCATCCATGGGCATCCACAAAGTAGAGACAGTTTTTTTCAGACTTTTCCATGCTGGGTAGGGCATCAAGATTTTGATTTAAGCATTTGGAATGCTTTAATTTCAAGGGTTAAATTTTGAGGTTTTTTAATGAACTATTATAATGAAAAAGAATTATTTTTAATGAATTATTAGCTGGATAAACAGTAAAAGGATAATGGTATTCCCTTTCTGGAAGCTGCATTTGAGAAATTTAGTGGTAGGATGGGAGCTTTATAAATTTGAGCCAAGTCTGCTTATGTTGGGAATGGGGGAGTAAGATTTTTTGGTGAGCTGCATTACTGAGGGATAGCGAAAGGTTGCATCATATTAAAGAGAGAGTGCCAGAAACTGGAGGGTTTTTTGTATTTGGGTGAAAGCATATTTATGAGGGCTAAGCTGCAGATTGAAAAGAAGGGACCCAATTTTGAAATGCTTTGAATAAGTTGCTCTTTACCACCATGTTCCAGGTAAGCATCCTTGCTAAGGACAATAACCCCTGCGGTGTAAATAAAAGTGTGTTGTAATTAGAGATGCAGTAGGGGCTTTGGACTCTACAGTTTGTAGCAATAAATGTTCTTTTCCTGATCACTGTACAGTGATGAGGTGTAGAAGCTATTCACATTTTTCTTACAGAGTGAGGTCTTTTATAACTAGAGAGAATTTATTGTTCTTCTGCAGCATTGGATGTGTCTCTGAGTAACTGATCTAGTTGGAGATGTCTGTGCTCATTTCTAGGAGGCTGGACTAGATGATGTCCTTCCAACACAAACTTCTAGGAGGCTGGACTAGATGATGTCCTTCCAACACAAACTGTTTCATAATTCTATGATTTCTTCTCCTCAGTAAGGCTAGAATTGAAAATATTTAAAAATCAAACCCAACCAGTCTGACAACAGTGTACGAATTTAATCCAAAAGAAGCCTGGAAATCCCTTTTCAGCATCTGTAGACTGTAGGGTGGGAGAAGGAATGAAGAGATCACTGCTGTTGTTGTTTGGTTGCTTTTTTTTATTCTGGATGGTTAATACATGAAGACTGTGTTATGATACAGGCTGTGCATAGGCTCCTGAGGACAGAATGCATTATTTGTGGGATAAGCAAATGTGCCTGATCTTAGGCCCTGATTGTACTTTGCAGCACATGTGGGGAGCGTACTGTCTCAATGGGAACGTGTGTGATGCTTTAGTAGTTGTATTTTGTGTTTGTTTTGTTTCCTCAGAGAAAGAAGAAAGCCTTTTACCATTTTTACAGTGTTTATTCAGGAATATTTTGAGGGAAAATATAGTCTGTGATCAGCTGTCATCTAGGCAGTGTACTAGAATGTTCTCACTGATTTTATGGATTTAGAAGTAAAGGAACTGAAACTGAGGGAGACTTTGAATTTTATCACTGCAAAAATATTCAGCAGTTTTTAGCCAGTGTACTCTTTTGAGCTGCTTTACTCAATTTGACAAATTATTCACAGATGACTGCAAATTCTAGCCAAATTGCTTATTTAAATGCATCATTACTGGACACCTCACCAGCTTCTCATCCATTTTCAGCACAGTGTACTTCTACTTCATTTCAAAGCTTATTTTGCTTAAGAAACCACTCTGTTTTTCCTGGTTTACTGGCTGTGCTCAGAAACTTGTGATTTTACTACTCTTTTTAAGCTGTTTATGTGTTGCCCACATTGCAACAGATACAGTGCTTGACTGTAAGGCTTTTTTCATGCTTATTTGGACCGGTTTATATGATAATGTATAAAGTAATCTGTTATTTAATGAACAGTTGTTTATTTGATTTTAGATAGTTGTTTGTTTGATTGGTAGATAATTCATACAGAATGGGTCAGGATTTTTGGATCCAAGATGTCATGGTATAAATAGTCTTTTGCTATTCAAATGTTTTAGCTGAAATGTTAGTAAAAACAGCCTGAGTTTTGTGTCAAAATCCAAATTTTAAGGGGCAGACTGGTTCTCTTGGATGATACCACAAATGTGGTTAAATCAGTAGCCTTACAGAGTACAAAATCAAGTCCCAGTGAAGGGGCAAGGGAAAGAAAATACTAATTTATTGCATTTTCTTTTATATTGTTTTTATATTGTTCGAAACCCCACCAGCAACACAAATGAAAACCAGATACTTACTGTGTTTTGTCCTTTGCAACAAAAGGCTTTATCAAGCAGGCTGAGGCTGTAATAACTACAAAGCCTAACAGTAGGTGTGGGAGAGTCACAAACAGATAGGGATCTTGGTTTCTTACAGAGGAGCTTATCAGATGCCGAGATAACCCGATGACTTTGTAGGCTACCCAGTATGACAGACTAGCAGGTGTTCGGCCAGCTGCCACCCAGAAGCACTGGTAGCCTTGAGGATCCGGCTAGCCACCAGACAGCCTGGTGGCCAGAGCTTCCAGCAGGTCCCAGAGGTGCTGCCTTCAGGTCCAGAGCTCAGAAACCCCAGGAGCTTCACTGTCCACAAACCAGGGCTGGCACTGGTTTGGAAATCCCAACCTGTGGGTGTCTCAGTGTTTTTTGCTCTGCAGCAGCCCTCTGGACAGATTGGTAGACAGTGTGGGAACACTTGTGTCCTTGACAGTCTTCAGGCCCAGGGAAGCAGGCAGAGAAGCAGACAGGAGAGCAGACTTGTTTCTAGCTATTCTTTTGCTAAAATTAATTTTTTTTCAGGGACACGTCAAATTCAGCGTTTTCTATCCCAAAGTTACTGTACTGAAGCATTCTTAACTGGCTATATAGAAAGCTTAAATTCTTTCAGCCTGAAAAACAAAAAAATTTGGGAGGTTGGAAGTTGGTGATATCTTGGCATATGTGTGTCTGCAATAATACTGTTTATGAAGTCAGATCAGAAAACTAAAATATCCAGAAGAAATAAGGATTTGGGTGTTTGGTTTCCAAGGAGCCTGAAACAGTATAAAATGTTTTGCAGTTCATTTAGAATTTTTTTTTTTAATTTGAGAGAGAAGAAAGATATTTGGCATAAGAAAGAGGTTGTAATTTCTAATTCTTCTCACACTTTAATCCTGATTTACCCTGTGACAGATCACAATCAGTTTGCAAGGCAGTGTGCCACCCAAGTTTTCCTATACTTAATAGTTAAAACCTCAAAACATTTTCATGCTTGTATTTCTATTCTTGAGTATTTGTTCAACTTACAAGCTCCTGGTTTAGTTTTTTAAAACTACAGAACTTAATAGCAAACATTTGATCTCAATTAAATATTTTTATTTTAATTACTATCATACTAGAGAAGGGGAGAACAGTTTGTCCTGTTTCCAAATACATTGTAAAGCTTGATGAGACTTACTGGCAAGCAGAGCATGATCAATGTTCATGTTCCTCACTGAATTTTTACAGAGATTACCTTGAGCACAATTGTTATCTTTGTGTAATATTAATTGAACAATGTATCCCAAAGCACATCAAGAGTGAACAAATAAAAACCCAGGTGGATTGCTACTCTCATTAGATTATCTTCCTTTCTTTCTCTTCCCTTGTCTGCCTAGAATTGATATTTCTATTTGGAAATGCTAGCTCTTAAAGTGGATGTTTTGAAGAGTTACTGCTGTTAATGTGGCAGGGCAGATTTATCATTCAGAGAAGGAAAGATAGCTGAGAGGAGGCAAGAAAAGCAGGTGGCCAGAGGCCCCTTTTTTGTTGTGGTTCATGGTGCTTCAGTACCAAGACTGTAATACTACATCATCCATTGTCCCGGGGTTATGGTAGTTATGCAAACATCCACATTTAGCAGTAGGGTAAATTTTAATTTAGAATGGAGGACAATTTTGAAATGTCAGTTATAGAAAAGTAAAAATAATAACAGAATAAAATTTTGTAAATCTTCACCACCAACTGCTTGTAAAGACTGACAATTTCAAGACATGTTCAGATTTTTTAAACTTTGTGTTGGTCTCACATGCTGGAACTGCTCCTTTCTTCTGTATCAAATCTATAATGTATATTTTACACATATTGTCTCTCTTTTATCTCCTTCTCAACAGAGAGATCCTTGAAAGTAGCATGTAAAGATAGGCATTGTGTCTAGTGGCTTTATATTGTGGTAGCTTTTGACTTGTCCTGAGAAACACTTCTCTTTTTCAAATATTCAAAATAAAAAGCATAATCTCCCTTTTCTTTTTCACCATCATAAAAAATTATTCATACATGATCCTACAGTATGGCTTCTATGAACCACTTAACTTGAAATTTGCACAGTCTTTTATTAAATTTTTCTTAGTGCTCATGGTCTCAGATGTGTGAATTTACTATTTACTCCGTGTTTGTTTGTACAGACAAGTGCCTCACAAGGAATTTGCTTGCTTTGTCATTGTATTATTTATAGCTCCTCTTTCTTCTAAAGAAAAAACCCCCAAAGATGCAAAAGATACTACTACATGTTACTTTTTTTACAAATTTGCTTTTAGAAATCAGAATGTGCCTCACACAGGTCCTCAGTTTTCAAAGCAATTTTTGACAAATGGGAATTTTACTATTTGAGGGAACTTACATTAAAAACATTAAACTTGTTTTCACTCAAGTGCAGATTGTTTAGTTATATACAATTATTGACGTGTGACAGGATTCTTGTACAAAATCTCCTAAATCAGCTTTGCAGTTTAAATTTTCTTTTTATATCCATTAGCTGAATGAAAGCACAAGAAGAAAATTAAAATTAGTTTGTGTTGTGTATCTGAAAAAAGCATCAGAAGACTGCATTTAAAGGCAGATTTGAATAAAGAAAGCTTCAGGGCTTTTTTGTGCAGAAGCAATAGGCTATAGGAGATGAGATGATATGGAAACAGATAGGAAGATTGGAGATTTTCAATTTGGGCAAGAGTTGGCTGAGAATGTTTTCTTTCTGTTGTCTGGAAATCAGTGCTATGATAGTAGCAAAATTAAATATTCTGCGTGTGTTCATTTAGCTACAGATTGGCCCTTTTGGGACTCGTCTCAAATGCAGGAGTAAAACAAACTGCTTCTGAGAGTTTTGAAGACTTTCTTTCCACTGTGCCTAAGAGAATTAAAGGGAAAAAGAAGTAAAACATGGATCAATGAATTCCTTTTTCAATTATTTTACAAAACAATACAGATTGCAGGGAATGAATCATGTAATGATACTTCACTTCTTAAAATTTTAATGAAAGAGATTACTCTCTGAAGTAACCTGCTGTGCCTGTTTCACAGTGACAATATACAATGTTCCCTGAAGCTATTTCTGACATCACTGAGTCTAACATGGTTTAGGATGTTTGATGGAAAATTAGGTGTAGGAGAGATGCTGGTTAGAGTACCCAGTTATCTCGGGGATGCCACACAAAACTGAGGGTCTGGGCAGAGTGGATTTTTATCTTACAAGCTGTCACATATACTGAAGCAAAAGAAACGAATGGACTGAAAATCTGATATACCATTCCGTCACTTCACAGTGATAGAAAGCCTCTTCTGAGAGTTTGTAGGTGTGATAAAGTTAAGGTACATTTTGCTATTGATGATGTGTTGGATGTAGAACTGAAAGCTTTGCTGGGTCACACTAGCAACAGCATTGCAATCAGTGGGCAGAGAGTAAGGTATGTGGGTGGCTGCTTGTTTGTTTTGAGCTTCAGGATTATAAGGTTCAGTGGAGGCTTGTGGCACTAGCTGATCTTATCTGTCAATATCCAGCGGATTTTTGGTTTATTTTTGATGTGCCTTAATATTTAGCATGCTTTGAGAAACTAATATTCTCTAATACCTCTGAATTTACTTTGTTCTAATATATTTAGTGGTATAGATACCTTCTATAGATACTATAGATTTAGGGTGCATCACTCTTTAGATGAGAATTTAAGAATGTGGAGCTAAAATCTCCTATTACTTCCTTGCTTTCATAAGATTGCTCGGTCATACAGCACCTTTGTAAGTTCTCTGATCTTCATTATAAAATCAATTTAGAATTTTTGGACATTACTTTGATGGCAAGACTCTCTAGGCTTCTCTGTCACAGTGTTTGGCAACCTCCATTTCAATTTGAAGTATTTGGCTAATTTATGTCCATTTGTTCTCATTCCAGTGTTCATTTACCCTCTTCTTTCTCTCTCAGTTGTATTTAAGCTCCTGTTGTATTTATGCTCTGTAATAAACTTAAGGAATCTTGCATTGTTAGAGAATTTGGGGAAGCTGAGGTAAACTCTCTTCAAGCATCTCAATAATTAATTACTTCTAATTTTCTCCCTGCCTTTATACTGGTCACTCATCTCTACATTTAATGGCGTAGCAGTATACCACTGACAGAGTGTTAAATGTGAAGTTTTCAGTACTCCTTAGGATCTGTATTCCCTTTCACTTTCTAGATGCCCTGTACACTTCATGCTTGATGATGTAGAATACTATGTATAATATTTCCTGCATATACTGGCACTAGGTTTGCTGAACTTTCTAAATATTCAAGCTAGCTATTGCAATATAATTTTGACATGATACTCTGTGCAGCATTATATTTTCCAGCTATGATTATCAGCACAGATTGCTTTTGTTCAGTTCCTTTTATTTGGATGGACCTCAGAAAAGTATCTATTATGTATGACCTCTGCAGATGCACTGTGAAATCATAAGCTGTCCAAATGTTGAGCTGCTTTTTGTTGCACAAGTGCCAGTAAATTTACAGTGTTATCAAATACTAAACTACTTCTGTACAGAAGGACCAAGGCAGTAATGTGAATTCAACAAGTTGTTTTCTTCATTGCTGTAAAGAAAAAAAGTCAAAAAACCAGGTTGTCAACAAGGAAAACTGGCTAAATTAAGAACAAAGATTGTTTCTGCAGCCTGTGTTTGAGATTCTTACGAAGGGAGCTGGGGAGACACAGCAAGATCTTCAGCTAGAATTGTACTGCTGTTGTGCTGAATTTTATAAGCATAACAGGCTTGATCAGAAATGAATTAAATAACTGTTAGGCTAATCTTAACAATTGCTTAGGTGTACATACTATTCCTGAAAAATGCTGTGACACATATTCCGAGAGAGAAAATCACTTTCAGCGTCTTTAAATATTTCCCTATATGTAGAGTACATGTCTTGTAGACTTTTTTCCTCTTTTACATCTCATTTCTCTGCTTTCCTACAGAACGCTAAACATTGAATGTTATTTTATGACTTAAGATTCATCCAGTCATTACAGTAAATTATGGCTTTATGGTGTTCTTGTCTTTTTTTTTCTTTCTTGTATTACAAGAATGATAAGCTTGCCTATTGTTTATTTCAGTAAAAAAGCAGTGCACATAAGTATATGTGTCTATTAAGAATCTTAATGTTAATTAGAGTTACATTAATACAATCGCCTACAAAAATCACAGAATTCTGTTAAAGGTGATGAAAATATTTCTTTGTTCTAATTAGAGGTTTTACATGGTAAGCAGAAGCCTTGGTGGAAGACATCACACTCTTATGGCGGAGAAGAAGATACAAGAAAGTAAATAAATTGTTTAAATGTTGACATATGTGAATGTTATTCTTGTTTAGTTGTAAACTCCAACTAAGACTAAGAAATTTGAAGGGTCTACCCATATGTCCTTTAGATAAAACTTTAGCTGCTTACGTCCTAAAACAAAGAGTGAAACAAACAAACAAAAGGAACCCCAACAACAAACAACACAAACCCCAATCCAGTAATAAAATGTTATTGATTGTTGTAAAAACACAAAACAATGTAATAGGTACTAATGCTCTAAAAAGTACTTCGTGTGTTATAAAGGATATTTGGGATTAAATACTTTTCAAGAAGTATTTTGAATGAATTCTTTTACTTTCTTCCTTTAGACAAATTGTTGCTTTATTATTGAAAAAAACCCTCTGAAATCTTGGTAGAAGAAGGAAAATCTGCTGCACGTTCAATTTTGGGGTGGGTGGTGCTTCTTACCATGCAGTTGCATACCAGCTCTGCAATGGCTTGAAGAGGCTAAGCCATTATGAGAACGTAACATCTAACTTCAGTCTTCTGCCTGAAAGTCTTTGTGGATTTGAAAAGTTGACTCACATTACCCAGTTTGCTCCTTATGGATAAAAGTATGTCAGCTGAACTCTCCTGAACTCTGCTGCTTTAACCAGCTGCATATGCACAGAAATCAGCTGTCTTTTAACATAAGCTGATAAACAGTTGACAACTATAGCAAGTCATTATCAGATTTGTCTGGGTGGAAATCCTTTTTTACGTTAATGTGCTGTCACCTAAAGCTGTATGAAATCTTGAAGCGTATTTAGACATGTTTAGGCAGAGTCTAGTATTTAGCAGCAGGCTAGGAAATTCTACAGTAGAGCAGCAGACCACGTTTTAATGAAATAAAGGGAGTGAGTAGATGAACTGAAATGATAGCCATGCACAAGGAAGGGAAAATATTTTATCATCTAGAGAAGCAGTCTGTCCTTTGGCAGGAAAAAAATTAATTAATTACATACTTTTTGTAGTCTGAATAAGATTTTTAATATTTTTACTGTAAATTAAATGCTCATTAATAGTTAATACATTTATTTTTATCCAGTGTTTGATAGAAAAAGGGCTCATTGGGTTCTTAAATTTGAAAAGTGTGAGTGTAGAAGAAACAGTATGTACTAAATCTGCAGAAACAAAAATTAAATCAATTACTTTGTGTTTACTTAAAAAATAATATAATATTCTGGACTTCCTAATTCTAAAGGACAACAACTATTTTATAAAAAAGGGGGCTTTAGGAATGGGGATGCAAAATTGAAGGAATTGTCCAGGTGTTGAAAAAAATATTGTGGAAAAAAATGCATGTTTGCAAGAGGGTTGATAGTGAGCAATAATTCTGTTTTGTTACCAATATAATAATAATAATAATAATAATAATAGTAATATATTTTTTCAGAATCCACATGGATTCTTACTTTTAAAAATAGAACTGAAAGCAGGACATCATGCTTTTCTGAAGTTCATTCACATTTCAAAGTCATATTTGGCCTATTCGTGGAGTCAAGCATGGGTTTTTTTTTTTTTCCTGAAAGGAAGTGAAGACCTCACAGAACTGTGAGTTCTGTGTATAGAGAGAAAACTAGGTTCTTTAGGAAAGAGAAACTGGAATAAAGATGGAAAAAAGTGGAACTGAGAGTTAAGGTGCTTTGGGAGTTAAAGCAAATTCCTTTTTATTGCATTATAAAAAATATCTTATTAAAGCTGAGTGGATAAAATGCAGTGTAACCTTTAAGCAGCAACTTAATATATTCCCCTCAATTTGACAATGGCATGACAATTAACAGATGGAGGGAAGGCATTTACTGAGATTAGCAATACAACTGTCATTGACTCATACTAATTTTATAAACTGAGCTGATATATCAGGAAGTGTTTTTAATTGAAGCTAAAATGTTGGTATGGTCACGGAAGTAATAATCCTTTGGAAAGCTGTGCTCAAAAATGTGGTTGCAAACTTTTTATGTGAGTTTAAGGAAGGATGGAACAAGTCTATGAATAGAGGTTGAAGGTTATTAGACAAATGAATTCACATGAGACTCAAGAAATCCAGCTGAATTCTGAAAGGATATCTGATGGGAATGCATGGATACTGCCTTTGAAGCCATTGGTTTCAGAATGGGCGCAGTGAAAGAGAAGAAACCTGAAAATATTATATATCTTTTAACCTGGAAAGCTGATTATCTTTTAAGGGAAGCTCTGCCTGCACATTTCCTTTATTTTTTTTCATTCCAAATCTTTGTTCTGTAATTTCTGGCATTTTGATCCATGGGGTGACTTGCTTGAGAATTTGTGAGGTTTTGTGTTCTGAGGTAGAATTAAATTGAAGTGCTATTTGGTCTAATTCTGTAACACTGAACAAAAATTGTGACCAATAATGTCCAAAAATAATGACCAAGAGTGTATTTCCAAGTTTGTTTTGTCTATTAAATCCATGCACAGAATGGTTCTTTTGATAATATAAGTAGATTTGTGGAAAATAAATTAGCATTTGATGACTTTCTAGGGCCAGACACATTGTTTCAAGAGGTAGTATCAAGGACCTTTGACAGCAATACCAAAGTGTTTGAAAAATATGCCCTGCAAATGCATGAAGGGAGAAGAGAGTCTGAAGAGCCAATTGAAATTGGTGGAATTTAAATGGCATTGCAGTTCTGGTTAGCAGAGTGTGACAGAAGATGTTTCTTTGTGGACCAACTTGGATTAGGAATGGAGTCAAGCGCCAAATATGCCTTCGATTTGTAGAATTCTTTGATTTTCTGATATTGCAAAATAAAATCTGTTGCACTTTCCATCCCTGGAAGTGTTCAAGGCCAGGCTAGATGGATTCCTGATCAACCTGATCTAGTGAATTGCATCCTTGTCCACTGTGGAGAGGCTGGAACTAGATGATCCTTAAGGCCCCTTTCCAACACAAGCCAGTCTGTGATACTATGATGAAAATAGCTTCCTTCTCCAAGATTGGATATCTGGCTTCCGTGGTATTACTGGATATTCCTGTAACATGCTTCAAAGTCTCTTGTTGAAATAATTTCTAACAGAGGACAAAATGCATTTTCTACCTTAGTTTTGTTTAATGGTAGCTTTTTCCCCATTTACTTTATTTTTTCTGTCCTCTGCCAGTTCTACTCGGGCAAAACCAAATACAGCTATGCATTTTAAAAATAATGACACTTACTTGTTTTATCCTGACTATATAAAATGCATGTGTCACAATTTTCAAAAAAGTAGTTTGGGACAAAAGGTTTGCATATTGAGAAAATTTGTATTGTCAGTCTGCTTGCTGTACAGACATGTGACCTGTTCATGTTAAGACTGGCATTCAGATTCCATGCTAATAGGCCCATTGTTATTAATATATGCTGCCTGCTTCTGATCTGCTCTGCTTAGAATGCATGTGGGTTTTTAGTGTGTGTGACATTTAAGGGTTATGGATTAAAAAAAATTAAATTTTCCAAAACAAAAAATATCTCATACATTTTTAACAGAGTTTACAAAAGAGCTATTCTACATTTTCCCTCTAGCAAGATGGTACAGTATTAAATTAAGTGTTGTTATTTCTATGGTCATGTAAGATTTAATGTTCAAGGCAAAGATATTAATTGTCTTTTGAAATGGACAGATGGTTTTGCCTAAAACCTGCTTGTTAATTAATTGGATTTTTTGAAAAGGAAGTAATTTTCAAATGAGGTTTCAGTCTCAATTTTTTGATAGAGACTTTTTCATATTGTAGGCATGAGGGTTTTTTTAAGAAGTATATTGTGTGATTTAACATTTTCTGTTGGACTATGAAAGTAGAATCTAGGTAGGATAGGAGTTCACATCGTCTCTCATGCAAAAGATGTCCAAACCTGGATTGAAAAAAATAAAAATAACTCAAGAGTCAAGGTGTTACAGCTCTTTCTTACAACATGAGGAACCTGAATTTACTGATTTACACAGATCTGTACTTTACTCTTAGTAAAAAGTATAAACTGCTAGTAGGAAATTATTTATGAAACAAGTTACCACTCTTAGAGTCTCCTAAGCTTTTTCAGGAGTGCCACTTTAAAAACTTCAACTGTTAGTGTTGAGGATCAAGGAGAAAATGAAGTCAGCAGAAGTGTTTGCGAGTCATTTCATCTTTCTGCCACACGAGAACTGAACATCAGAGCTGCTGCTAGGTAAACTTACCAAGAAAGCTTTAGAGCGTGTAGCCAGTCTAACCTCACGCTGTGCTGCAGATGACACACAAACCTGAGAACTAGCGTAGTATAGTTTGGTAAGTTCTCAGGCATGCTGGAAAGCTCACTTGTGTACATTTTTATACACTTGTGTACACCACTGCAGTTCTTTCAGTCTACACTGGTGTAGTGTTAATTCAATTAATACAGTAAAAGCTGCTAGTTTTACCCTGTTCCATTCCCCTCTTTTGTCCACTGATATTTATCCTAACTATAATAAAATTATTTCATGCTAAGCATTTACATAAAATGTGGATGCCCTTGAGCATATTTCATTTTTGTTAGAAATTATCTCTAAAATGAGTTTATTTATTTCAGGTGCATTTTTCCTTCCTGTAATTCAAAAAAGCTTGAAGCGAAGAAGAATGTTTTAAAGAATGTAATACAAGATTTTAAGTAACAAATGCTGCATATATGCACCTAATATTTACCCACAGGTTTTAGGACAAGATTTTTGTTCTAGATAATGGTAGTGCAGAAGGAACCATTTCTGATCTAGCATGGATAAGGCTTCGTGATAGGGGGCCCAAAAAAAAATTAAAAAGCCCAAATAACATGTTCACTGCTGTTCATTGGAAAGCAGCTACAAAAAACCAAACAAATTAAATAATAAAACATTTATTAAATGTTCACTGAGAAGTAGCTATAGTGGCAAAAATACTGGGCATACTTTGAGACTTTAACATCAAGTGAATGAGAGATTCTTAAAATTTGCTTACTTAATTAAAGGCGTTAAAAAAAATATTGCACTGATGGAGCAGAAAGTTTTTATAACTGCAAAATTTAATATTATTAGTTGGCTTTTTAAAAAACACATTTAAAAAAATTTCTCTGGTACTAATGAAGCACTCTAGTCAAATCCTTTTTCAATAGGAACAAATTGTAAGTACATTTTTTTAATAGATGGACTTTATGTAATTGTGGTCCATCAAAATTGCTTTTTGCCATGGAAATAGAGGGACAGACTGTTACTGAAGCCCAGGTATCATCTAATTGTGTATTATGGGGATGGCAAAAGAAGGACTGTCTTTTCCTCCTTGCTCCTAGAACACAGAGTGATGGGCAGGGGTGGACAGAAGCCACTCTTTCAGACTCTTGATCCTGAGGTCTGTCTTTTCCAAGGTCTGTGTTGATTTCTAGATTGATCTCCATGAACTAATTACTTTCTTTGTAATCCCCAGTCACAATTGATTTCACACATCTTCTTGATTGTGAAGCTATTTAAACCACCGTGGTCAGGATGGAAAACATTATTTGTGACAAAGTTATATTTAGTTTTAAAATCCTTGCATTATTTTGTGCTTTCAAATTTTGAACTGTAGTCATTCAACTAGAGAAGATTTTGGAGCTTTTTGTAGTCAGCAACTAGAACCAGTGGGATGCTGGGATTATATGAAGTAGCTAAAGTAAATTGCCTTAAAATTTCATTAATTTTTGTGGGTTTTGATTGTGAGTCTCTGTCAGTGTTTCTTGCTTTCAATAAAACAGTGTTAGAAAAACATATTATACAGGAAACTTCAACGCTAGGGAGATGATGCCATGCTGCATTAAAGAATAGTGTAGAAAATACAGCGTTTTCTAGTAGCCATTGTTGTTATTATCATCTGAATAATGGCCTGCGAGATTCGTTCTGGTGTGGCTTCAGAGTAGTGACATATTCCAGGCAACTTTTGAGTTAGAGTGTTCAGCAAGGTAATTTACAGCTCCATTTTGATATCTATCTTCACCTCTTTAGTCTCTTGTTTGCTTGGAGGTATTGCCGCATACTGGCCTGTAAATGGCATTTTCAGTTCAATTCATAGCCAGTAAGTACCCAGCTGTGAAATAAACAAAGTCTAATTTCACAATTAGGTTAACGCCATGGAGTCAAGGCATGATTTCACAATCATTAATACTATATCTCTGCACTGCTGGATTGCTCACAGAAGAATTGTAATGTTGGGTACAAGATAGCCATTCTGTCACATTAACTAGAATATATGCAGCTAATACAGAGTTTATGCCAGCCTTGCATTTTTATGCTGTCTTCGATTCTGAGAGAATGGGCTATGCAACCACTAATGCAAAATTAACGTATTGACTTTCTATTAAGCACATTTTAGTGGTTGAAGGTAGTCTAGCTCCTTGTATTATCTGACCACAGCATTTTGCCTCTGCACCAAGAGCCCTGTGGCCCAGTGATGCTCTGAATGGTAGTGCCTAGAGAGGTGTAGCTGACTAATAGCAGCAATTTTTTATTCAAGAGCTCCGGACCCTTTGGGTATTGACTCTTATACTTGCTCTTTATGGATGTTTTTATACTCTCTTTAAAGTTCCAGAGTTATTGAAGTTTGTGCTGGAATTTTTAATCACAGTCCAGTTGCAGCACTTTTAAACTGGTGGTGATAAACAGGAGGTCAGTAAGTCTTGAGATCCCAAGACTTGACTGTTCAACAGCCTTGTCTCTTGTGAACTTCAGTGGCAAGATGATCTAGATAACTTCCTAACAAGTTATCTAGATCATCTTTCTGGCTGCTCTCACTTCTTATCAGTCAGTGTCTATTGAAATTGCTTGTGCATCCAGATCTAGACCTTTTAAGAATGAAGAACAGTGGCCATCTGAAAGGTGTGGTTGCCAACTTTTAGGGATTTTAATTGGATCAGCTCCCTGTGAGAATTATTTGGAGAAATTGAATGGTCATGAATGGATTGAAATTGTATTCCTTGTAAATTCTTCAGCTAAGGAATGGTTATTATTTCTTGTCAAACGTGATTCTTTGTTATGAGGTGAACTCCCTAAACAGATAAAATCTCTAGTATTTAACAGAATAAACTGAAATCACCTGTCACAGAGATACATTTTAATGTTACAATAGGTGTACATATAGGTGTATAGATTTGAGACAGTTTAAAGAGGTGGGCAGTTCTGAAATGGTAACTTCCTCCTTGATTCCAACTAATCCCTTCCCACCAGTGACGAATGAGATACCGACAAGATGTAAATGAAAAAATAACAGTTTAGGAACAAACAGAGTGGCAACAGGCAAGAATAAAGAAAGGTAACAGTAAATAACGGCTGGATGGCAAACTGCTGCAAACTCAGGATCTGCCACACCAACAAAGAGACCCGAAATGCCCTTCCTGAGACAGTGCCCAGCAGGGACAGCCTCGGACTGGTAGCACAGAGGGACGAGATGGAAACAGATCCCTCCGGGAAGGCAGGAGCTCCCGGGGCAGGTGCAGCAGCAGGTGAAGACCTGACGGCTCCCCAGGACCGGCACCCTGCCCCAGGGGCCCAGCGGGGCGGGGGGCTCTCGGTGCTCTCTGTCCCCTCTGTCCCCGGGCACTCGGTGCTCTCTGTCCCCCGGGCACTCGGTGCTCTCTGTCCCCCGGCACTCGGTGCTCTCTGTCCCCGGGCACTCGGTGCTCTCTGTCCCCCGGGCACTCGGTGCTCTCTGTCCCCCGGCACTCGGTGCTCTCTGTCCCCGGGCACTCGGTGCTCTCTG